>OY855904.1:470000-655000 GCA_963693305.1 Meandrina meandrites
TGCCAATGGCATGCACTGTTAATCAACAAAAATGCTGTATTGCAATCTCCCCCAGTATTTCAAAAATTCATGTCAACTCCTCACTGCAATTTCAATGTCACAGCGTGCACCAGCCATGACATAAAGTTTGTCCCAGAATTCTATTGGCACCCCAGAATAAAAGTCCAAAGTTAAAGCAAGATGAATGTTTCATACTTCACCAAATATTTGCATCTCAGGTTGTTTATATCGCTGGGTGACAGAAGTTATACAATAATGCACTAATAGTTCATTACACTGTACAATCACTCTCCATGTCTTTATTATTCAATACTGTTTACAAGGCTTTTGTGAGTTGTGTCATACATAGTTTGGAATAGTGATGCGTGGAGGACCACTAATCTGGCCCTTGCAGCCATTAACCCTTTTATGATTCTATCAAGAGTAACATCTCCTGTTTGACATTAACCAAGCAATTTCACCTGCCAGCTGATCCAGTTTAAGGTCTAAATGAAGAACAGGTACCAAAATTTCCTGTCGGCTGACAAACGGCTGACTGTCAGCCAACAAACAGCCAACAGTTGGCTGATAAACAGCCTACTGTTGGCCGACAGAATTTGCACACATGAACATTAACATGTGGACTGACTGTCGGCTGACAGTTGGCGATATGTCGGCGATGACCTGTTGGTTGACAGGTTATTCTGGGAGCCATTCTTCACTTATACCTAAGATATGTTAGGAAATGCTCTGAGTAGAGTATTTGCTGGCACAGGCAACTGCTAAAAGCATTTTAAACCACTAAATTGCTAGACTGGAGATATTCTCACTGCTAACTTATACAATACAGCAGTAAAAACTGTAAAAAGGAAATTATACTTAACGTAAGTACATAGATGATCTACTTAACATGGTAAACATTTAAAATTAATTGGTTACTGATTTGTTCTCTGTGACAACATATTTTCACTAGCTAAAACAGTGCGCCATACTGACAGCGTCAGAAAATTTGTATCCTGAAATTAATACTACGTAGTACATTATTGCATATATAATATTCACTTATTGGGCCTTAATAAAAAGGAAAAACAGTTGGTTTTAACTCATAATGCATCTGTTAATTCCAGCAGTGGTCAACCAGTGTCCCTACAGGGTTCAGCACCGCATTGTAATAAGCTGCTCTTCAACAAAGCACTTTCTTTCAACCAGAGACATTTAGAGCCTGAGCTATATTATACTGAATGCAATCCACATTTTCTCAAACCTCCAAGGAAATGAAAATTGGGAGTTCAAGACACCAACAGTAAAATGGAGTGTTTGGTGTAGTGATGCAAATCCAATAAGTGGAAACTGTAGTTTTGGTTGAATCAAATTGTTGATTGATTTGTAAAATTAAGCATTTGAGAAACTGGGATTCCACTGTATGCAATTTTATGATATTAATATTAATTTTATATTCTTATCTCCCAAAGACCAGAATAAAAATTTATTGAAATTAAATAGTAAAGTGATGTTCTCCCAGGTTCAACTTTCCAAAAACATTTGAGATGCTCAACCACCAAACCTACAGTAACAGCAAGGACCCCAGAGTAGTGTGACTGTTGTACATTAAATTGGTTTTCAGGTTAAATCTGTTTCAACCTGAAGATAACACTTTTACAAATTGACATAAAATAACTTGAATTCATTACAAGGAAGTCGAATAACTTGTTATCATGAGGTTGAAACAGATTTAACTAGGTTGGAAACAGATTTTAGCTGAAACCTACAAAATGACCACTCTTAATTATTTCACATTGATTTATGCAGTCGTTATCCAATAAGAAACAGAGGACTGCTTCCAGTTGACTGCTGATGAGATTAAATCTGTATAAAATAAATGTGAATAAATTACAAATGGGCACACTTTGCTCTCCTTGCTGTAATTTCTCTCATTCCCTTGCATATTATTCTTTATCAGCAGGCAACAACTTGTGATATAATTTAGAATTATGTCAGATAAGGAAAGTTGAAAGAAAAATCAGAAGTATTTTTTTTAAAAACAACTGCTTTTGATAAGTGAAAAATATATTCTTCATGATTTGAAATGTCAATGAACAAATTTAGAAGTTGATTGGCAATCTCTTAGTAAACAATATCATGTCTCTATTACCAAAACAATCCTTCGACTAAAAAAAACTAACACATCCATAATTACAAAGCTAGCACCATTTATGCACAGTAAGGTAACAACTAGACAAAAGTTAAATTAACAACAGTAGGAAAAACTATAGCATTATGTTTGGTGAAAGCTGACTTCAAACATCTACAGTGAACTATCTTGCATTGATAAGCCAGTTTCAGTTTTTTTCTGACTGTCTAGTCACCCCTTCCTCTCTGGCAGAAATCTACTGAGGAAATCCACAGGAAGAGGGAAAAGGACGGTGGAGTTCTTTTCAGCTGAGATGGTTGTCAGCGTCTGCAGGTATCGCAGCTGGAGAGCAGAGGGAGACTCAGAAATGATGTCAGCAGCCTCCTTCAGTGCACGAGATGCATTCATCTCACCCTCAGCAGCAATGACCTAAAAATAACAAGCGTGATGCTATTAGGCATTGAGCAAAGAAATAAAGATACTGGCATTATACAGAAAGTAAGTGTTTATCAACCAATCAAAGTGACTGAAAGAAAGAAACTTGAAGGGTTGTACCTTTGCACGAGCTTCACGAGAGGCTTCAGCCTCAGCTGCCATGGCTCTCTGCAGCTGCTGTGGAAGACGCACATCTTTCCTGCAAGTTATCAACAAGACAACATAATTAGTCATCCATAGATTTTATCACTTAACTTTAAATGAATCTTGATGCAATTACTTGTGAAAATAATGCCAATAAACTTTTACTTACACTTCCACACGCTCCACTTTGACACCCCATGGATCAGTGGCCTCATCCAGAGAGGTCTGATAAAAGTGAACACAAATAAATCAACAGTTTCTAACATTATGCAGCAAAATAAAAGGCTACAACCTTACAATAATTTAGGTTAGTAGATGAAAATTTCACTGCCAACTTGCTGAATATCAGCAACTGGTTGTCAATGAAATAACTGATGTCTTCATCATCACCATTACAAAATTATTTAAGAAGTGTCAAAATCTTTCAGTGTGCCCTATGAGGCCTACAGATCAGGGACACTATCACTTCATTAAATTAAATTATTCTAGATATATATTGGCTTTTTCAGCATAAAGTTGTACTCTTTGATTATTTATTTATTTTATTTATGGAATTCAGTTAGTTAAAATAACAACAAAAATAGTGCATATGACTTACATAAACAAAGAAAGAAAAATAAGCTAGATAAGGGACCATCTAAAAGTAGTTTTTACCTGCATGACATGGCTGATCACTTCACGGTCAGCCAAGATCTCACTGAGGTTTTTGGTTCCCAGCACATTTCGCAGGGTGGTCTGTGCCAGCAGCCGTGTGGATCGATTGGCATTCTCTACATTGGTAATAGATGTGGTTGCATCATGGATTCTGAAGTACACCACAGCATCTACTGCCACAGTTACACTGTCTTTTGTTAAAATCTGAAACAGGAAAGTTTGATAAAAATTATGATCTGGATGCAATTAGTACATGAAGGCTTCATCAGTTGAGTTGAGCTCTCCTACCAAGAAAATAGTCCCTGCAAACAAGCGATAAATGGAGACTACTACCACTATGACTACTACCACTATTATTCCACTCTAGGTATGTCAAGTTAACGATGATCCATGTCTATGCCCCAACTAATGACACTGATGAAGAGGTGAAAGATCATTTCTATGAGAAGCTCCAGGCAGTAGTGGAAAAAACACTGAAGCACGATCTGCTGGTTATCACTGGAGATTTGAACGCAAAGGTAGGAAGCGATGCAGAGGGATACGAAAGAGTAATGGGTAAGCATGGAGTTGGAACCAGGAACGACAATGGCGAGAAACTATGCGATTTTTGCGGCATGAACGACCTGGTGATCACTGGTACGATATTTCCACATAAGGGGATCCACAAACAAACTTGGATATCCCCTGATAGACGCACTTGCAACCAGATAGACCATGTGTTAATCAACAGGAAATTTAGAACATCTGTGCTGGACACAAGAGCCATAAGATCAGCTGATATCGCCAGCGACCATTACCTGGTTTGCACCAAACTGAGGTTAAAGCTAAAAGCAGCCCCTAAAAGACACGGAATCCGAAGGACGAGATATGATACTCAGAAGCTGGAGAATGATGGGTGTAGGAGGCAGTTCCGTTTGGAACTAAGGAACAGGTTTGAGATATTGCAGAGGGAGGAGCTGGAAGATGACGAAGCAGATCAACCAGAAGCTGAACTGGGGAAGGCAAACGACATCTTAGAGAAGGCTTACAATATGACAGCAAAGAAAGTTCTAGGATATAAGACAAAGAAAGTTAAACCATGGATCAGTAAAGAATCATGGGACCTGATTGAACAGAGCAAAGCGATAAAACTAAAACTTGATGGAACCAACTCTGAGAGACTGAAGGAAAAGAGGCGAGTAGAGTATAAAGCCAAAGATCGAGAAGTGAAGAGGCAAATACGCAGGGACAAGAGGAATTGGACAGAAGGGATAGCAAAAGAAGCAGAGGAAGCCGTGAATATGCAACACACGAAGACTCTTTATAACTTAACTAAAACGATCTGCAACGACAAACCAAGGCAAAGCACAGTAGTCAACGACAAAAATGGTAACGCCTTATCTAGCGATGAGGATAAAAGGAAGCGGTGGAGAGAGCATTTCATGGAGATACTCAATAGGGAGGAGCCAGCCTACCCGATCAATGAAGAAGATTGTGAACAGCAGGACACAGCTGACATAGACACGGGATCTGTGAGCAAAGCTGAGATAAGAAGGGCAATAAAGAGCCTCAAGAATGGTAAAGCCCCTGGTGAAGATATGATAACAGCAGAACTACTGAAGGCAGACCTTGAATTTACAATCGACAGAGTGAAAGAACTTGTGGACACGATCTGGAGTCTGGAAAAGGTCCCACGTAAATGGAAGAGGGGGCTCATTATTAAGATACCAAAGAAAGGGAACTTAAGGGAATGTAAGAACTGGCGGGGAGTGACTCTCCTACCAGTTGTTAGCAAGATATTGGGAAGAGTTGTGATTGATCGCATTCGCATGGGGATTGATTGCAGGCTTCGTAAGGAGCAGGCCGGATTTCGATCTGGTAGAGGAACGACGGAGCAAATCTTCATCCTATGCAACATATTAGAGCAAGTGAATGAATGGCAGGCAACTCTCTATATCAATTTCGTAGACTTTGAGAAGGCGTTTGACTCAGTACACAGAAATGGCTTATGGATGATAATGAAGCAGTATGGTATCCCACAGAAGATCATCAACATAGTTAAAGCGCTGTACGATGGCTTTGAATGTGCTGTTGTCGAGAAAGAAGCAACCTCAGAGTGGTTCGAGCTAACGACCGGTGTCAAGCAAGGATGTACCATGTCTGGCTTTCTTTTCCTGCTCATTATAGACTGGGTAATGAGGCATACTGTGAAGGAAGTGGGAACCGGGTTGAGGTGGAAATTTACATCAAAACTTGAGGACCTCGACTTCGCTGATGATGTAGCTTTAATTTTCCTCAACACAAAGGCACGTGCAGCAAGTGCAGCAAGTCATGAGAGTCAATGCAAGGAATATTGAAGCCATCACAGTGAATGGTCTGGCGTTGGAAGATGTAGAGAAGTTTACCTACCTAGGAGCCACAGTATGTAAACAAGGGGGCGGAGAGGAAGATATTAAGGCTAGGCTAGGGAAAGCGAGGGGAGCGTTTGTGAAGCTAAACCGAGTATGGAATTCCAGCAGTGTGTCGAGGAAGATGAAGATCAGGCTATACAAAACATTGGTCAAACCAGTTCTCATGTATGGTTGCGAAACATGGAAAATGAACGAAGGTGACGCTAAGAAAATCGATGTGTTTCAGAACCGATGCCTGAGAAGGATAATGAAGATTAAATGGCAAGATAAGATTAGTAATAGAGAGCTACTGGAAAGGGCTAACGCGGGGAGGTTGAGTGAAGAGGTAAGAAGAAGGAGATGGCGATTCATTGGACACATCCTCAGACAACAACCTGACAGTGACTGTGTTACAGCCCTAACATGGACCCCAGAGGGAAAGAGAAAGAGAGGCCGGCCAAAAACAAGAGGAGAGGAGAGGAGCAGGGTGGCAGTCCTGGGGAGAAGTGCGCACTGCAGCACAAGACAGGAATCGATGGAGAGCACATGTGGAGGCCCTATGCGCCAACTTGGCGCCAGGGGACAGGAACTAGGAACTACCACTATTAAAAGTTGTGCACTTGCACATACTATTTTATTTCTATTTTTTCATGTCAAGCACTCAGATGTTATCTTTATGCCACAATTGTAGAAGCAGTTTACAGTATAAATGATTTACTGTATTACTTTCTATGATTAGCACACTTGATGGCCTGTAAGCTAAGACATACACTTCAACAAAGTTTTTGATAGAGCTTAACATAATAGTGAATTAGACAGGACAATACAGACTACTGGTGATTACCTCTTGTGGTGGCACATCAAAGGACACTGTCCTCAGATCAACTTTCTGGTAGGAGTCAATACAAGGCAAGATGAAGAACAATCCTACAAGAAAACCAGAGAAACCTTTTTCAAAAAATTGTCAGACTGTCAAAGCTTTGTTGGGGAGAGCTAGGGGTCCACACCGCCCAAAATTAACTTTTTTATGTAGGGGCCAAGTGGCGCCTTAACTTTATTTGCTTGCCAGATAGAAAAATCTGGTCGCCAAAAAGTGTCCATAAAATTTTCACTGCTTCACAGTGAGTGAAACATGAGAACACAAAGTTTTGCTTTGAACATCATTCCTACTTGTGAACAATCGCAAAAGAGTCAAACCACCACCTATAAAAATTATTGTGTAGCTTACATCTTAGTTGAAAGGGAGCTTTCATTAAGCTTAAATAGAGAGGTCAATGGTGGCCCAGCGTTATCACTTGATTTTTTTCAGTGAAAACAAAAATAACTATGTTAAATTTCATTATCATTATCCATTCCATTTCAAATTTCACAGTTAATTTAAAATGCATACTGAAATCTCCATTTCATTTTTAATTTCACTTCTGTTTTCAAAGTGAAATTGATTTTCAAAGCCAAATGCAATCATAAAATAAAACCTTTTTAGAAGTCTTAACTAAAATTTAAAAATTTAAATTTAAAATGCTTAAATTAAGAAAAGAATAAAAAAATAAAAATAAAAAAATACTGTACAACTACCAGGGTCACAAAACAAAAAAAAATTGAATCGGAGCGAACGGACCAGCGTTATCATCCCACGCGGATAGGACTGGGGCTGGGTCTTTTTTCGCAAGATGGCGGCCTGAAGTTCTTCTGCTTGGTGTCGATTCGACGTGGCAATAGTAATATTGTTCCCTTTGATATCAACTGGCAATGAAACGGAGAAGAGGAGAAAAGGAAAAGTGGGAGGACTTCGAAGCAAGAGTGGGGATTAAGCGGTCAGGTGGAGGCAAGAAGGAAACACATAAGGCAGTACCAAACGACATTTTAGTACAGCGTATGTCCAGTACCGCTTCAGGCAGACTTAAAAAGTTTGAGCCCTTAGATACTCGGGACTTCGTTCCGTTCGGTGACTATGATGACCTTACCATTGAAAATATTAAAGAAGCTTGCGAGAAGTATTATCAGGCCCCGGAGGGCTCCTGTGATATTTTGGCATCAGACAGGGGACCTTCCTGCACCAAGCTTGAGCAGATCAAAGGTAAAAAGGTTTACTTCATTCATTTTCTGCCACCAAAGTCCACTGATATCGTCCCAAAATCAGGCCAGCCATTTTTTGGGGACAGTTCTGTACCACCCAAGCAGGTTCAATCGGCACCAAGCCCAGTAAAAAGATCTGTGAAACAGCCTGCCTTGCAATTGCAGTCCACGGTCTTCCCTAAGTCAGTGTCAGTCACTGACCTTCTGAAAGCTGGCAAATTAGTTAAACCCCCAGCAACAAATAGGACTGTGTTGGATCTTGAGAGCTTTGATGTCACAGAAATGAAGTGGGTTCGAAGTGGTTCACTTACACTTGAAATTGAAGAAACGCGATTTTCGCATGGAGCTTTTAGAGATGCATTTCGCGCTACTACTGTGGACAAAAACGTTGCACAAACCAAATGGGTCGTAAAGCAGTACCAGGAGAAAGCATCCAATGCTATTAAAGATGATCTTGGTATGTCACTTGAGGATCACACAAGAAAGCAAGTGCAGATGAATGCAGTTGCAAGGCACCTAACCAAAAACTTTGCCAAAAATGTACCACCTGAATTTGGTGGTACATTTGAGTATATTAAAGTGTTTTTTGCTGTGTTTAAAGAGCAGCCGGTTACTATTGAAGAGTATGTGGAAGGTGAATTTCAAAAATATGTAAACAATAATGGTGTGTGCGTCACCTCACCAGCTGAGGCATTTGATGAGATCTATGGGAAAGCACAATGCCTTGTTCATTTCAGTTACCACATATCTGAAAGGAAGCTTATGCTGCTTGATATCCAGGGTTCCTCTTTTAAGTTGTACGACCCTGAAATTGCAACAACAGATCTTATTGCTAATGATACATCATCAAGTTCAAAAGAGGTCAATTTCTGTGCTGGAAACCTTTCCTCTATTGCAATTGATTCATTTAAATCAAAGCACATTTGTAATATCTATTGTGAGATGATGTCTCTCGAACAGTTTGATTAAAATGTATCTTCTTGCTACCGATGCATCATTGGATCCAAAAGAGGTCAAATGCTTATGCTGGCAACCTTTTCTGTATTGCAATTGATTCATTGAAATCAAAGCACACTTGTAATAAGGTTTGAGATTATGTCTCTTGAAACATTTGATGAAAATGGCATCTGATATGTTAATGCCCAGGTACTAGTTACGTTAACATCAACAGGTCAAGGACTATGCATAATACAGCCTGGGAAAATTTGCTAACTTTTGCTTATTTGGGTTTGGCTGGACTTTCTTTCATATTTTCAACAGACAACCGAGAGTTCAACTGACAAAATTGGCCTTCGATTAGGAGAAGTTTACACTAGCTTTCAAGGCAACTACAGATCAAAAAAAGTTTCTAGTAATCTCATGACAAAAACCAATGTGTAGCAATGGCAGTGTAAAACAACCCAACCATAGCATATTGTAAATGCCTCGAGTCTTTTATATTTGTAAGTATATTTATGCTCCTGCCCTTTGGTTACTTCTCAAGATAGTTATGCATTGAGTTATGTTGTTCATTAAAATCTGCCATTCTGGCACTGTTTGGGTTTTGTCTCAAGTTACTCCTACCTCTTCTAGAAAGGTTCTTGAGTGTTATTACAGTAGTATCTTGATGAATTCAAAGTGAACTGGCACACGACCTGTAAGTTGCAGTCCTCTTATGGCTGGCATTATTTTAACATTTGTTACCGTTTTAACTATATATTTGATCAGCAATACACATGTGTATACATTAAGGTAAACCTTAAATCAATTAAACTTGCAGTTGTTTTTTGATGCTGTGTCATAATGTTCTGATTTTACATATCATTTGAAGAAAAGTGGGATAAAGTAAAGTAAAAAACCCCATGTAACAGCCTACAATTTTTTAAGTCTGGAAAAGTAGCCTCCTGTATTTTGGGGTAGTTACTGCCAACATAGTTAATAGAGGGAAATGGTTATGAAGCCTGGCAAATTTCTTTGTTATAGGTTTCTGTTCCCTATTTTGGGGGTTGACCGTGCACAAAACCTGACAAAATACAATAGGTGGTTACGTGTGTTCATACAACTAACCAATAGAAACATTGCGATTACATAATTCATGCATAGTGTATGAGCGCAAAACAAAAGTTGTGCACGGTCATGGACCTTCCAACCTCAATCTTGGCCTCTTTGTTTGCTCCTTTGATGTTAGCCGGGCTTCCTGACCATTTCCCTCTATTAACTATGCTGCCAATTTAGGCTAAGTAAAGTAAATAAATTGGCAATTTCAAAGTCAAACATTTACAATAATAACCAACATATGAGAACCTGCTTGACCTTTCTGGCTACAAAGGTTATTAAAATGGCATATTTCTGTAAGCAGGTTCTTAAGCCACTAGGTTCTTACATGTACATGCAGGGTTTTTTGGTGTATTGTCCTGGTGCCACAAAATGTTGTTTGAGTTGACTTGCTGCTGCTTTCCAGCTTACAGTGCCTATGAGAGCTGTTGGTAATTACCAGTAACCATTTTCCAAAAGAATCAATTTCAATGCAGGTTACCTAAGCTTAATGAGCTACAATGATCTTCTTTTCAAAACAAACACTTAAGGACGTTCGCGCTAATTGTTTTTGCGCATCCTTACTGCGCACGTAATTCCTGTCGCAATGCTACGCCACGTCATGCATTGAGCGCGCGCGCCGAGGGAACTTTCCAACCACATATAGGGTGAGTAGCTGTTGCGTTAACTTCGCTTGCAGTTTGCTAGCTTAAATGGTCGGTGACCCCTACTTTTTTCTTAACAGATCACTTTTGTTAACGATTATCTACGTTTTGTGAGAAAATGAAAAAAATCTATCGATTAAAAGGTTGATTTTTTTTGCCCCACGCACGTTCGAATTCCGCTTTTTGATCTTTTCGTTTTGTCGTACGACGGGTTCAAATGCCTCTTCCAGGGCTAAGTTTTGCATAAAAGATGGCAACACTTAAAATTATTTACGCAACAGACGCACTTCTTCAAAATATCACCAAGATCGTTTGCCTCCGTTTTCTCATCATTGATAATTTAAACTACAAACCTTGAAAGCCGTGCGAAATTACGTGCGCCAATTTTTCAAAATCTGGGTAGTTTTCTACAGACTCTATCTCTGAAACGAAGTCGGTGACCCCCACTTTTTTTTGTATTTCTGACACAAGTAACTCATTATCCGTCCTCAGTAAAAATTTTAGAAAAATCTATCGACTAGAAAATTTTCGCGCGAACGTCCTTAAGACTTACATTCTGTGTTAAAAATTCTCTGTGTTTGACCATAGCAACTACTTGGGTTTCAAAAACATACAATTATAGCTGCTGACTATAATTCTGAATTGTGTTTAGTATTATTTCCAGAAACAAGGGAATAATCATTTTCTGGGTTTTTGAGACACAAAAAGCTGCCTTGGTGAGTGCTCAGTGGTTGATGCAGACGCCATTATGATGGGTGGTCCATCAGTTTCACTTTGAAAGCCCAAAAGAATAGAATACACATGGACGTTATCTCACTTCTTAAGGGGAGTTGATATTTCTTTTAAGAAACCGAAAGGCTTCAATTGCATCTTTTGATTCTACTCTTTCTGGATTTGAGATAAGTTGCTCACATTCCCTCCTCACTCTTGCTTCAAGAAAGTCAAACACGTCTCCATCCATTACCCCTGACAACTCAGCCACCTCTGTCAACTCATCCTTGTGCAATGGAATTCCCAAGTTGGTACCTCCATACTGTTCAGGAAAAGAGAATATGTGGTCTGGTACACCAGCTGGAATCTCCAACTTATCTTGTGCTCGAATTCTGTGAGAATTCCAGTACCTTACAAAAATGTCACATTCTCGCTGGACAACTGGTATAAACACATAAGCAAGTAGTTGTCTATCCAGTGCAGTGTGTGGATCATATTCTTTTCCTCTTAAAAGCATTGTCAATTGTTCTTTGAAGAACTTTTCTAGTCTTTCATGAAGTTCACGCCACCATCTTTCAATTTTGTTGCTTGTTGAGGGACCGTAAATAATGGAATCAGTGGGATCATCCATGACTTCATGTTTGCTAAGCAGATAGACATGAATCGTAGCCATTTTTCCCGTTTCCGTTCCCCTATCAACTCTGAGGTTTCTCGGAAGCATCTCTGTTTCGAATAGGTACCGAAGGTACATCTTTCCTATGACTAAAGGATTTGAGTTTGAGTGGCATACAAACAAGAAGAGGATTTTGCGAGAAAACGTGTCAATACAGCCGTAAACACCTAGAGGAAAGGTCGCATTTTGATAACCACACAGTTTATCATGCCCATCTAAGGAAACTACCCATAAAGGTCCTTCTGATGTAAACTGACCCTTGGGCTTTTTCTTTTTTCTTTGAAGGTTTCTTGCCTCGAGTCCATCAAGGTCCAATTCAGCCATCACGTTGTGGACAAGATGACGCGGTACCTGAACGTTGTGCTCAGTTCTAAGCTTTTGATTCACTGCTCTGTAACCTAGTAGTCTTCCTGGCCCCTCTAATTCTTTCTGTACCGCATCTGAGACTGCTGCAAGTGGAGTGTCATAATTGATATAATAAATACCAAAGTGACGAAGACGTCGGTCGAGCGTTGGAAGACTCCAGGTATATTGAGGGAAATCTCGCTGCATAAAATCGAGAACTTCTGATCTCTTTAAATTTTGGCTAGTATATTTCTTTAGGTCTTGTTCCAAATGATCGTCTTCCTTCCACTCATTATTTGAGGCCATAACTTTCACCACCTACCGAGTTCAACATTCAAGTAACAACACGGCCGCCATCTTGCGAAAAAAGACCCAGCCCCAGTCCTTTCCGCGTGGGATGATAACGCTGGTCCGTTCGCCCCGATTCAATTTTTTTTTGTTTTGTGACCCCGGTAGTTGTACAGTATTTTTTTTTTTTTTTTTTTTTATTCTTTTCTTAATTGAAGCATTTTAAATTTAAATTTTTAAATTTTAGTTAAGACTTCTAAAAAGGTTTTATTTTATGATTGCATTTGGCTTTGAAAATCAATTTCACTTTGAAAACAGAAGTGAAATTAAAAATGAAATGGAGATTTCAGTATGCATTTTAAATTAACTGTGAAATTTGAAATGGAATGGATAATGATAATGAAATTTAACATAGTTATTTTTGTTTTCACTGAAAAAAATCAAGTGATAACGCTGGGCCACCATAGAGGTCTTAGTTTGAAGACTGAACACAACGGCATTGCCAGCTGCAGTTTTACTGCAAATATTGTTGATATCATCTGGTAGTAAACTTGTACTAAGATCATCTTTAGCTAGCCTGGAGGGATCAACTTCTTCTGATTTGGACGCCTGTGATATATCCAAACATTGCATGAATTCTTTACACCTTCTATTTCTTCTGACTGCAAACAGTTTTGGAAGACATTTCAATGGTGAAAGGAAGGCAAAATGTTTTTGAGCTATGCACCCATGGTATAGCTGCCACATGAAACTGCTGAAAACATGGCGGCCGCAAAATGTCGATTACAATGCATGGATTTCAACTGTTGTGGAAGTCATTTAACACAAATCTTACCTTCATGTCCACCTAAACTATTTTTGCTGGAGGTTAAAGGATTCGACAAGATAAGGAATAAGTTTCCTCTGGGAACCACATGTGAAATTTTTCAATTTAAAACAGAAATTAATTCCTTGAGCACCAGTTCAGAACATTTACAAGATGCTAAAAGTTAGTCGCCTGCTGGCAACTAGCCTTGAAATTCTTGTTGCCAACACTCAATTTTCAGTCACATTGGCAACCACCTGGTCACAATTTCACTGATTGTAATTTCAGACCCTGGTCCAGGAAAAATGTTGAACATGTACAAACATGATTCGTGGCTAAAATTACACTAGTAACAATTATTATTTAATAGATTCACCAAAGTTACAACCAAAAATATACATTATTTACCTGGTCCTTTTGCTCCTCCAGGCAGTAATCGACCAAGACGGAAAATTACTGCTCTCTCATACTCTTGGACAATCTGTTTTGTGTCCAAAAAATAAATGAAATGTAAAATACCCAACATTATATAATTGGAACTTTAACGAAACAAATAAAATTCTTAACATTTTTTATTATATAAACTAGAGTGAATTACCAGGATTTCTGTTGCTGAGAAAAATCATATCTTCACATGTGAGAGATATCATATCTTTCACATGTGAAGATGTCATTTTTGTCACGTTTGCAAACTCTTTGTTTGCCATGAATACCGAATGAGCCAAAGTTTATCAATACTAAGTCGAAACAAGATCTTCCTCAGCAATCTTCAAGAATCTTCGGAAATTTTTGGTTCAAGTTCAGAAAATGTTTAGAAACATTTGTATGACCACTGGACAACATTTTGAAAATCTTTGGAAAATCTTCAAATTCTTTGGAAAATTGTCAAAAACCTCCCTGATTTATACGTTGATAAAATAAACAAAATAATACATGGTTGCTTGGAGACATGAAATTTCTCTTCTCGTGTTCAACTCGATATCTCACTCATTGGCTGCGCTCACTCGTGAGATATCGAGTTGGACACTAAAAGATAAATTTTATCTCTCCGCGCAATAATGTGTTATCCTCAATATAAATGAGAGGCATGTATGGTAACTTAATGTTTAGTGCATCAGAAAGTTTGTCAATAAGTTAACTTTAGGATACAAAAAATCATGCTACTCTTATCTTACCTTCAAGCAAAAGAACAGAGATAATGGCAGAGTGCAGATAAAGAGGATGATAGACAATACTGTCAGCAAATAGTCGCAGCAGCCACGGCTGCCCGACTCTGAAGCAAAGATACAAAAATCTTGATAAATATAACCTCACTAAATATTGAAGGATCCTGCAAGTATATTTTTAAACAAAAACCATTGATGGGTCACAAACATAAAAATCCCTGATAGTCACTTACCCATTAAGTATAAGTTAGTAACCTCATAATACTGAAAAAAAAATCATTTTTAAGTGACTACATAGATGCAAATTTCACACTGTTGACTTTTTGTTGGCAGAATAACTGACTGCTATTATATTAGACCATGATCTGGTGCCCTTGAAAGGGAAAATTATTAATTTTAAGTACTGGTTTTTTGGCTGCTATCATTTATACATTTTTTTGTGTAAACTTAAAAACAATTGTTAGACTTGCCCTTGCAGTTGCACTTTCTATCCAGTTCAGATTTTGTTTATGACTACAACTGCAGCTGCCTATAAACCTAGTCTGACACCATTTGAACAATATATGCAGATAGGATCAGTTAGGCTCACTCCCGTGTTCAATCCAAGCACCATGTTGATCAAAATGAAAAGCACTGCATATATTATGAATATGGGCTAAATTAATAAGACCCTGGCAAAACTTGTTTGCATCTAACTCAATAGCACTTATTTGTTTTTATTGCCTGCTCTTCAAAGAGGTTCAACTAGTTGATATGGAGTTGAAAGGCATTCTACTATCACTCAGGCTGCATATGATATGTCCTCAAGCTTGTGTATAAACTAGCCTCTACAGTTTTGGAAACAAAATTTAATGAGGAATTCTCACTCCTCCTGGGAGGCCACTACAAAAGGAATATTGTTAAATCGATATGTTCTTCATTAATTATTTACTGTAGTTGTGCCCTTATGAGGAATTTAGCTGACTTATCTTAAGAATAAAGCAACAACTTTTGCCGCTGTTGCTTTCGTATATCTTAGGGAGGGCAAAAATATGCAATATCTTATTGATGAAAAGAAGAAATGTTCCTAAAATTACAGTCCCGTCACATGTTATAACTGTGACAGAGTGTCATACATGTACAAGTTGCCAATACAAGTACACTTTTGGTTCTTTACTGTGCTTGCCCGACGTTGTTCTACAGGGTTTTACAATTTGAGATTTGCCAAACGTAATTAAAACCTGTGATAAATAAATGGATGATCACTTCTCCCTGAAATAAACTGAATTTTTCTGCTTGAATTAATTTTCGCAACATTTTCAAAATGGATGCCGCACCGCAATTGCAAGTGTTTTCGCTGCAGTTCTGTTGTTAAGTGCTTCAAGACTGTACTTTCAACTGAAACCATACTTCTGCAGGGCTTTTGCGGAATTAGTATTTGAATCGATTTTCACACAGGTCAAGCATCATGAATGAAGCGGGAATATTCTAAATTTTAAGAAATATCATTTATCCGTGCTGAAAGGGCCACGAATGTCTTCGTCGTGTACTGCATAACGTAACGAGTATATATAGAAGCTAGGCCACAAAAGGTAACATCTTTTCACGCTAAATCAATCTAGTTTTGCACTTCTTTTTATTTCAAAGTAACAAATAATACTGCAAAACAGCCTTTAGTAAACAGTTGATGTAACTAATGTGCACAATATCAGCCAAAAATAATTACAAGAACATGATCGTAATCGAGTCTTCCTTCTAACTACCCCACTTTTGTAGCAAGTCTTCAGATCAATCTTTAGCGAACTGCAAATGAAGTTCAGCACCAAGCTGACCCCTACTGTTAGTTAAAATGCTTAAAACCAGTTAGACTACTAACCTTCTTGCTCCATTAAGGCCGTTTTCGGTTCTGTAGGTTCGCACAACTTAAACTCCGCCACAGCGAAACATGAAGAACGAGAGCGCTCGAGTTGGGTTAAACCGTTTACCAAATAAGGAGTTAACGCTGGAGGTGTGTCCCTTCCAGGGGATGGTAAGTTAACATTGTCACACACCTGCTAACAAGCAACCTAGCAACATCCGCAAATAAACTAGTTGGGGATGCAACTCAATTAAAACATTGAATTCGGAGAAATACTCTTAATATCATTGAAGAAGTTGTTTCCTGTTGTAATTCCTTTCATTCGTACAAAATGAAAACACTAAGATCTGTTGCTTGTTAGCAATTCATCTGCATATTTAAAAAAAATCATGAAAAATATTTTAATATGCAGGTGCTCCAGTGCGATTGATCTACCGCCGATATCATCATATATATACCGCTTTGCTAAAATATTTGATTGATTTCAGTGCTTTAAAATTTATTTTCTCTATAAAGCCCTTTAATAAAAAACGAACATAATGCTTTAAAAGAGTCAATAAACTTACATATATAGTTAGGTAATTGATTATTGCAGTTTGCATGTTTATTTCATTCACATTTAATTACTTTTTCTTAAAGGAGCTCTGTCACAGGGATTTTGCAGATTTTTGGTCTAAACTGTTCTGAAATTATTGGTAGGCAACTATACCCATGAAAATCATTACCGTTGAACATCTGAAGGAAGATATAACCTTAATATGTGGATAGAAATCTTACTACGGCTAATAATATCGAATTTTTGTAGACGTGCGGAAACAACTTGAAATGTTTAGCAAAACCTTTCAAGTTGCAATCCATTTCCATCGTAGCCATCTGCAGCTAAAGACGCTTGTTAACAGTTTCGGTGCTCTAAAATACCAATTGTTAATAAAAATGGACTATTATTTTTTGGTTTCCTTCGACACAAATATAAATTTTGGCTTTTCAAAAATCTGCCAAAATCCGTGACAAAGCCCCTTTTACCTGCATGTTCATCTTTTTGTTAATGAAGTGATACCATGATAACCCACTGATGGACCCAAATGTAATACTCCAGTGCATGTTCACCTGCACAGCTAGAAACCAAACACAAGCAGTCACATTGTTTAAAGCACTCGAATATTGATGCTAAATTATCCTTAAATACCTTTTCAGCCACAATGCATGCTAAAAAACAGCTCACACCTGCTTATCCAATCAGAATGCCATAGTGTTGAACCTTCCCCAAAACGAAGTAACTATCATATAATGTGTGACCTCCTAAAAATAATGGCCCTCTAAAAATAGCCACTGGAAAAAAACCTACTATATACAAAAGTTAATTTCGGAACTTCAGGGTATCCCTGTAGCAAGTTTATTAGGTTTAAATGGATGTCTTTCTTTTTAGAAGTGGCAACATACTGAAGCTTTAGAGAAGATTTCAACCGGGAAGATAAAATAAGATTTCCTTTTTTTTGCATAGCCTGTAGCTACAAATTTTAACATGAAATATTACTTAAAATTTTGGGTATCACATATATATATATATAAGCGCCTGCACCCGCGAACGGGTATAACACAGTTTATATTTAACTGTCCTTCGCCCTTTTACGGCGAGCATCCCTTCGTTTTGAGTATGTTTCATATCTTCTTTTGTCGTATGACGTGCAGATGTTATCCGTGATAGCCCTCCATTCCTTTCTGTTATGTACATAGTAGCACCACGCTTCAAGAACGCTTCCAATTTTGAGGTCTTTTTTCAAAATGTCCTTGAATCTTAGTTTAGGACGACCAAACGGGCGAGATCCGTGTTCTAGCTCTGAAAATAACAGCTGCTTAGGCACTCTGTCATCGTCCATTCGGCAGAGGTGCCCAAGCCAGCGGAGACGACTTCTGACTAATTTGGTTTCAATGTCATCTACGTTTGCGCGACGGATGTGGGTATCACATCAGTGCAAGAAAATGCACATGGCAAAGATGTGTGTCTTGCCCATCTGCACTTTCCTTCTTGCTATGTCTCCAGGGGGAGGGGGACTGTGATAGGGATGAAAGAGCGTTTATTTTTTTTCTTGTGCGGGGGGAGGGGGGGGGGGGGGTGGGGGGATGAAATTTTTGATTCCAGAATTTTTTGGGTAGCAAAATTTAGCAAGGATTTTTTTGGGTGACTTGATTTAAGTAGGGATTTTTTGGGTGTTACTGACCTTGGTTGCATAGTTCTGAGAATAAAGCACAATCAAAGGGAGTGTTCTTGGGTGTCTGACTATTGTTGTTAAAATGACTACCAGATGAAGGAAGGAAAGATAAACTCAGTTGATTTGATGAGTATAAAATTTTAAATGGGATTTTTTGGGGTTAATTTTTGGTTCTGGCATTTTTTGGGGTTTTGTTGGAAGCCCTTGGGATTTTTTTGGCTCTTGATTTTTGCTTCCACTCGATCATCCCTGTCACTTGAAATCCCGAGTTCCCCCCTGGGGCTATGCCACATGTTGGTCTGTGGTTTTGTTATAACTATTATGCGCATGCATGCCAGGTGCACTTGTTGTTGAATCGGACCACCATATTATGATTAAACCCTTGTTGAGTTGTACACTCAAATTTGATTTATTCTGTGAGACACAACACTTGTCTTGCACACCCCTCGAACTTGCCCCCTATTATTCAGTGTCTACTTCTTGGACATGTTTGATTTGTTTAGCTCATTAGCATATTTGTCATGTTCAGTTAGTTAAAACCTTGTGGTGGATTGAACTGTCACATTTTCTATCGTGCAAGTTTGTTGTGTACAGTCTCATAAAAGTTTAACAAAATAATACAGTCCTGTAAAAAAGGCTAATGTCTACTTCTCAGCCTATCTTTTCTTTTGCTAAAAAAGTAAGTTTAATTGCTTTCACACTAAAAAAAGTTGCACATTTCACTAATCTTTTTTCATAAGTAGCTTTACTCCTCATTACATCAAACAACACAGGGATTGCCAATATGCTAGATATTACTGATCACCACTTTTTATATCCAACAGATCTTACCTACTATGATAGTTCTTAATTACAAAATTAATACAAATAATTGTGTCCAAAGCATCTTCTGATCTGTTAATTATATGTCATCATGCAATCTACTCAAGAGCTTGTCCAGTATAAATCTGAAAACAGTATGCCTGCATTTTTACAAGTTAGTTTTAGGTGTGTAAGAATATACCTAGTGATAATATACAGTCAAGTTTCTGTGGAACAACCTCTTTATATTTTAACTTAAATAATTTTGTATGACTTTCTGTTTTCTTGAATTTAAACTAATATTTAGCTTTCCTTTACACAACAAGAAAATACTATTTCCAGAGGCTACACTCTAGTTGCCAAAAGCAATGTCACACATTTTCCTACCTCCTATGGAGATGCTCTGTTGTTTACCGGATTTACTGTGGGGGTGGGGGATGTTATTTATTTTGGTGAAGCACGCAAAGAATTTCTGTTTATTTTCCCATCAAAAGCTACCTTATTGTTACTTATTTTTGTGGGACTTAATTTACATGATAATTTTCAAAAAAGGTTGTACTACCTGCATAGATAAAGGTATTGCAGAAATTAATGATGCAAAATTTAATGCCATTATCAAGACTAAGTAACAAATATGTGATGTGTTTAAATATAAGAAACTAGATTTGCATAACAACATTAGACAAATACTTTAGCATGGACAAAGTCATTTTCCGCATTGAAATTAGGGCAAAGCTTGAAGCTTTTGTTACGGTTCTGTTTAATAATATCACTGTAAAACATGGCTTTCAAATCTGTATTGCCAATTCTGAGACTTCTCTTTTGTGAATGCACAATTTCATGAAATGTAGTTTCTTTCAACATGATTTTTCACAAAATTGCAATTTCAAGTAGTGCAGAAACAGTTTCCCCAGCATGGTGTAATATTGTCACATGTTAAGTAGTAAACTTTGATCACCATCAACTAGTACTTGTTCCCAAGACTGTTTAATTGAGGGGAAAACTGAATGACAAGCTAAACATTTTGCTTGCCAATTTATAATGATATTACTTTTGCTCTTTGATTTAAAATTTCCCATTTCAGACGAGTATTTCTCTGCACACAGGGGTATGAACATTGGAGTCATACTAACTAAATGTACTATTCTCTTTTTGAACAGAAACAGTTTTTAGTGATCTTCCCTCTGGAAAAAAAAAATTAATGTCTGGGAAGTGGACTGATGTGCTGAGAATAAGGCCCATTAATTGACAAATCACAGCACACATTCTACCCAAACAATGTAGGATGGATACCCTTTTCAAATGCCAGCAGAGACTACTGAGTGTGATTTAGTTTGCTACTTATTATAACCGACATTTACATTTTAACTGAATGCAAATCTTTACACATTGACATCCCTGGTTGAGTAAGACCAGTACATGCATTAATTAAGTCCAATTCTAAGTCTTAACATCTTCAGTTTCAACTGAATGCATGCACAATATGTGTTCACAGAACACTAACTTCAGTCAAAGGTGACTCATCAGTAGATATGTCTTCCTTCCGTTCATCTAGTCATTTGTTCTCACTTGGAAGAAGTCTGGACAAAAAGTTGATAGGAAGTGGGAAAATGATGGTGGAATTTTTCTCAGCCGAGATGGTTGTCAGCGTCTGCAGGTATCGTAGCTGGAGAGCAGAGGGAGATTCGGAAATGATCTCAGCAGCTTCCTTTAATGCACGAGATGCATTCATTTCACCCTCAGCAGCAATGACCTGAAATATAAAATAATCAAATAAGCTAAACAAAGTATCTAAAACCAATAATATTGTTCCCAAATTTTGTATCAGCAAATACTTACTGTTCACTCACTGAATCTCTTATTCCTATGGTAACATCTTATGAGATACATTTTCCTACAGGCAGGGATATTGCCTTGACAAGGTAAAGGTAAAGTCTGTGCTGGAGCCTAGTGGCCCATCAGGCTGGAGCTTATCCCGGTTTCCGTAGCATGAAGTGACTAGGAGTATTTCTACTCCCCCCCCCCCCCCCCCCCCTGGATGGGATGCTAGTCCATCACAGGGTTACCCCCAGCATTAAATTTGCCGGTACCCATTTATACACCTGGGTGAAGAGGGGCACTACGAGAGTAAAGTGTCTTGCCTAAGAACACAATGCTTAACCCAGACCATCCACTCTGGAGTCCAGTGCACTAGCCATTCGACCACCACGCCTCCCACATCTTGATATCACACTGATATCTTTAAACTTACTAAAATACATGGCAATGAGTTAGGACAGAGAGATATGTATTGCAATCAAAACTTAAAATAGAAGTAAAATATCTTAATCAAAAGAATCAAACATCTGTAACTACCTTAGCACGAGCTTCACGCGAGGCTTCAGCTTCAGCTGCCATGGCTCTCTGCAGCTGTTGAGGAAGACGCACATCTTTCCTGCACATCAAACAACAAAAACATAACAATGATTAATGGAATGTTATTGAGAACTGGAAATAGAAAATTGCAGTAAGTGTCCAGGGAGCACTGGCAGCATAAGGGTCCCAGACTCAGGCAACTAAAAAACTTAATATACTTGAAGTCACACCTGTCAAAAGTTAAGTCCCAAAACAAACCAATAAAAAAATTATGTAAAACCTCTTTACTTACACTTCCACACGCTCCACTTTGACACCCCATGGATCAGTGGCCTCATCCAGCGAGGTCTGTTTAAAAGTGGACATACAAATAGATATAATTCAAGAATTTTTTGCCACTTTCTTTTTACTAAAGGATCAATATATTGTTCTTGTAACAAAATATATATTAACCTGCATGGTTTCACTGATTCCTTCCCTCTCACCCAATATCTCACTCAGGTTTTTGGTTCCCAGCACATTTCGTAGGGTGGTCTGTGCCAGCAGCCGTGTGGATCGATTGGCATTCTCCACATTAGTGATTGACATAGTGGCATTGTATATTCTAAAATATACCACAGCATCCACTGCAACTGTTACACTGTCCTTCGTCAAAACCTAGAGATAGATTACCAAGCAGTTAATAATTCAGTAATTTCAAAGCATCTTGTGGATGTTGTACAATTGAATTCTTAAGCCATAACCAAAATCGTAATTAATTATTAACAATTCTTGTTCAAAGGTGAGTGAATTGTCACACCCCTACTAAGTGAATTTTTTTTTCACCATGTCATAATGTCACATGAATCAGAATCTTATTATAAGAAAATGTACAAGCAAAGCCACTATTCAAAAATATTAAATCTAAGTGACCAAGTTGCCACAGGCTTCTTGGCAAGGAGCTAAACAATTCTCAGTTAGTTGGTGAGCATGAGTCAGAGAGACACTATAAGAGTAAAGAGTCTCGCTGATGAACACAACACAAGGACCTCTGCAGCCAGGGCTTGAACTGGACCATTCAACCCAGAGTCATGCACAATTACAACCATTAGAGGCCATCATGGCTCCCAAGCACATCAGGGTTCAGAAAGTTATGAAGAAGAAAGCTTTATTGCTGATTAATTGACTTTCCCATCTTTTACGAAAAGAATCAGAGGATATCTTAGCAGAGTAGGTGGTGATTCTTGCCAGCTGCCAACTACTCTTGACAACTCTGTACATAATAAACTGTTAAAGTGACTAGTACCTCTTGTGGTGGCACATCAAATGACACCACTCTAAGATCTACTTTCTGATAGGAGTCAATACAGGGCAAAATGAAGAACATTCCTGAAAAAGAACAAGTGCTGTAAATTAGCAATCTCTGATGATAATATCATTTCAGTATTTTTTTAATAATAATGCAGCTGTTAAATCCAAATTAAAACAGAATGATATAGCTGGTTCATCGGCTCTTTTTTTTTGGTTGAATATGTCAGTTGACAATATATTGTCCACCAAAGCAGGTATATTCCCTTCCCACACTTATTTTAATTTTCTTGTATTGTTTGTCCTGCCAGGTCCCGCTTCAAATGATTATATTTAGATGTCAAAGAAATGTTACCTTGCAAAGCTGTTAGTAATTTCTTTTTGATTCAGAGTTTACTACAAATTTCTATCTGGGGATCACTTGAAATGTTAGAGACCCAGGTTGACTGCAAAGCAGTAAGATAACATTTTACCTGGTCCCTTTGCACCTCCTGGCAGCAACCGACCAAGACGGAAAATAACTGCTCTCTCATATTCCTGAACAATCTGTTTTAGAAGGGAGGAAACATTCTAAGTTACTGCACTACCAACACATAAAACATAGGCTGCTATGATTCTCAATTAAAACATAAAAAACCACACAACTAAATTCTAAAGATCTTAGTTTTCATTCCTTATATAATTGAAATCATTTTTTTAGCTAGCACTGAACACACACTCAGGCAACTGCAGATGAAAAATCCTCTCTTCAATAGCAACCCATGCCACTATCCTCAAGAAACACCAGAGAGGGGAATCTGTGTGTACCGTTAATAACAATATTCCACATATAAATTATTACAATTGCATAAAAACCATTTAATCAGTGTCACAACATCCAACATGCATATGGCACATGAAGACAACAATGGAAATCGCTGCCTGCATGTGATGTTTGTCAATTATGTTGCTTGTACAAAATTATTTACATTAAAACACACATGTATTCCCCTCCCTACTAATTCTGATACATCTCCAGCCTCTAGCTTCAATTAATGAGGGGGGCTGCTCCACATTGAATACACCATGCTCCCCAAAGAGCATGCATGCCGCTGTCACATTTAGTGAGAGAAGCTATGTTTTGTGACATAAAGCTCAAGAAAACAGAGTGCTTATTTAATTCAATCTGAAAATTATTCAGACATAAACAAATTAACCTAGGTTTAACCAAGCTGTGATGTAGTTTAAAATAATACCTTTATACAGAAACAGAGAGATAACGGAAGTGTACAAAGGAAAATCAAGAATGAGAAAAATGTCAGCACATAATCACACACACCACGGCTTTCGGAGGAACCACCTGTCAATCAAACGAAAATAATACACTTAGTCACCTGTAAACTGGACCTTTTTCAGGATTAGCATTAGATAATAAATTATTATCTGACTGTTTAGCCCTTCCTGTATGCATAAGTGAAGTTAACCTCATACTTTTCCTGTTTCTAAATAACTAGTCAAGAGCTGTTAGTAGTATGTTACCATTGGTCTGCAGGCATGCACAATAATTTACAAGCTATGTTCATTACCATTCTCATCATCATGACCACCTGAAACAGACAACACACAAATTTAATATCAAACAGCTGAGCATCTCAAAATACTATTTGCTTGCCTAATGAATTGTTTAACTTCAGTGCAGAATCTGATATATCATGTGAAAACTATTAATGCACTTTACTTTAACTGCAATTATTATCTCCAAAATTTATTTATTATAAGTTTCTGAGCTGCAGCTGGGCAATAACCATTATCAGCAATAATATGAGCACAGAATGTTTCTTATTAATCATTTTATTGCAAATGGACAGCAGTAAAAGCCAATTTTAGGAAGCTTAAATATTTACAGTAGCGATTAGCAAGAAAATTTGAATATTTATATGGGGCGTGCTGTGACCTAACAAATATAGGCTGGTAAGCCTGTGATATGAGATCCACACTTTGATCATGCCATATTAATTTTAACTTTTAACTACAGATCTAAAGCTAAGGTAATTGCTTCAGGAAGACAGTTTTTTGGTGGCAAATGTTTTACTTATTTTTTTTTTTTTTTTTGGGGGGGGGGGGGGGGGGGATGAGGGACACCTGCTTTGAAAAAATTGATATTGCATATAACTAGTGCCATTCCCAAACAGCGCATTAGAATTTAAAATCCCTACAACTTGGTATCAGTGATGACATTGTCTTCTTGTTTTAGCCACTTTGGTTACAACTGGTATTTTGTAAAAAAGCGAGATACTATTTATTGATTTACCGATATCTTAAAATTTACAATATGGTTGATATGTGCTTTCCATGTTAAGTTAGAGTCAATATATATTGCAAAAAATTTGGTTGATTCCACGTTTTTTCCAGTATCATTTATTTTGACTTTTTTGTTCCCTGTTTTCTTCTTCCAGTTTTAAAAATAATAACACTAGTTTTCTTTAAATTAAATGAAAGTTTACTCGCTTGTTAAGTGTTTCTGTCATAACCTTGATATCTTTATGTTGAATTACTGCGAACGCTTCTGAAGAAATGTTGAAAATACAGCTGTTTATTCTGCCATAACGTAACTTACAATAATGCAAACTTTGGAAAAACATGAAGCATGTGGACATTATTTATCTATTGGCATTTTCAAGTCTATATTCCCTTTCAGTTTTAGGGTTTTTTCCTTTTCTGGTCATGTGAGTTGTCTAATGTGGCAGTGATTTGAAACTCTTGAAGGACTCTTGATGCAATGGAACAAAGTTGCACGAAAAACATATCTGGAGGAGGCCTGGTTTCCAAAATATGACAGTCACAGTTAAGCGCGTTGAACCATAGCCACCTGACAAAGTTTTTGACATCTTTTTGACAAGTTTTTGATTTCTTTGATGAGTTTTATGGCTTCCGGATGATCTGCCAATCAGATGCCTTGAGAAATGGAAGGCGGAGTATCAACAGTTACATGATTCATCATCAAACGTCAGAGTTTGAAAGGGTTTCAAACAATGTTTTGCACGAGCGATTATGCCAAAATCAACTGGCGATAAATAAATTCTATGGCGACAAAAATTTGGTCAAACTTAACTTTTCATACCCGAGACGCATTTCAAAGATTTTTGTGAGACCTTACTTTCAATTTCACGTCTTCTGGGTTTGTAAAACCGATTGAAACTGAACGTTTCACAGATCGTTCGTATGAACCATTGTGCAACCGGAAGCCATCAAAGGAATCAAAAACTTATCAAAAACTTAGTCGGGTGGCTACGGTTCGAGGCATTTGACTGTAAAACCTTTCTTAGCAACAAATAAGGACCCCCCTTATTAACTACTGAAAACTGATTTCTCTGCTAGCAGGGGCTCTTTTCCTGGGTTGCTTACAGACAGTGAAGAACCAGGAAAAGAGCCTCTGCTAGCAGGGAAATCCTTGATGCAAAAAAGTGTATTAATGAACATTCATATTTTCTGTATCCACCCTGTTTTATTTACATATTTTTAGATATTATCTCTACCACTATAACCAGGAAGTTTTTACAAATTACCAAAAAATAAAAACAATTCCAAGCATTTTCTTGAGATCTGTTGTTACCTTCACACAATACTGTTCCACAAGTTGTTTAGAGCTTATATTGCGATGACAAAAAGAAACATACATGATAACGTTAAAACGCGTCAATTATTTTGGAATCATATCAAGCGAGGTCGACTTCCTGTAAATATATTATATTTTAATTTATAGTTTATTATTGATGTAGAAAATCAGCTTTTGTTGTCGTCCTCAAACCTGGGGTTCCTTCGTATTTTCAAGTTTCTTTATAACACTAAAAGTTTTAAATTAAAAATTTAAATTTCCAATGGCGACAGCTAGGAAATAAGCTAATTGCAAGTCATCAATTATTAAGTTTAAAGAATGCCGGTCGCTGTCGCAAATTGAAGCGAAAAAATATCAAATGAAACGTTGTAAACGTTTGCCGTTTACATGCACCTCTACTAAATTAAAAACAAAGCTTCCTTCGAAGTGTGCGAACCAAAGGATAAAATTAAATGATCTATTGTTTGTGTACATGCTGAGATGGCAGTAATACAATTATTTGCACTTTAACGCCTACAGTTACATCTTTGTAAAAATTACGACGTCTCTAAAGTTCTTAGCGAATAAGCTTCTTTGACACTAACATTCATTAAGAATTCAAAAGGTGAGAGGAGTAAATACGCATATTAAAGTTATGCGGGAGACCAAAATAAATAAATTATACTCGGGAACTCGCTTCAAATTACGGCGAAACGCTTTTATGTGGTGTATGTACTTACATATATAATATTACACCACGACAAAACATTTTGCGGACAAAAAATGCTAAATTTATCTCCTTTTTAAAGAAATTTGTTTCTGGTTTTTCGAAGCAACTTTCGGTCTCGCAATCGCGCGCGAACGGCCGGGTGATGTTGCTTTTCAATTAAAGCAAAACCTTTGATGATATACAGCAATAGACCCTGCACTGAAAAACTGTAAGGTCAGCGAATATTTTGACAATACAAATTTTTTTAAAAATCAGAAAGTTACATTAAAGTTTACGAATCGCGTTGTAGAAATCCCCAATTCCCTTAACCATAGAAAATTTTCCTGCTCGAGCTTGGGCTTTATTTGCCGAAATTAAGCTATATTTTGCTATCATTTTATATTTCATTGCATTGAAGAACAACCTAAAACTGAAAATATATTTAAAGTTTTTACTTACTTGGCTCAGAAAATGAAGCGTTGTCCTTCCGATTTAACTCCATGATGGGGTGGCGAATGGTCTTTCAAAAAATATGCGTCTCGTAAAAATTTCGTGGGTCTCACCGTCTCCTACTCTGCAACACCGTCTCAGAGACTTGATTTTTTTTTTGCAAGACTAACAAAGTCTCGGTGTCACGTAAAGGGAATTAGCCTCGCCGTCTCATCGGCACGAAGGATGACCCTTCCCGCTCAGGCAGCCTTCTCGAACACAACAATGTCACGTGACTCCGGCCGATACACCTGCTGCATTTGAAGCTTGCTGCGCGCGAGCTGCTCTTTGCAAGTAATTGCGAAGAATTTGTCCAAATACTTACAAATACGTCAAATTATAATCAGCAGCTTTTGAAAACACCAAAAAAAACTCAATATCAATTAACAGGTCATGGTTATCACATCATGGGTGAAAGCAATCATGGGGTTCCCTGATGATAGGAAGCATGCTGCTATATTACATCAGGTTGACTACAACTGATCCATTTATAAAAATTCAAATTGAAAACACATGACATAAAATGTCTCATTTAGCCCACTTCACTTCACTGAATTCTTCAGTTCCTGGTTTCAAGGGCCACCGTCAACCTAAAGAAATTACTGATCTTTTGTGGAAGGGATAACTGGTTTAGGTCATTAATTGTAACTTCAAAAGTATTACTACCATGTAAAGTAGAGTCGTCTTAAACTTAAGTATTACAGCCTCTAAATAAGTTTCCTTTGGAGGTCAATTTCCAAGCCAAACTGAGTCTCTTTTCGTTTTAAGGGCAGCTCCAGGATTTTAAGAAAAGGGGTTGTAAGGTCATATGAGCCTCAATATTCCCTTGGAGTCTAGGCAGGGGAATGATGACATAAGGATTGTGACAGATAAGATTGTAAAATAAAAGATATCTCCCATTTCTTGGTATTTTTCAACTCTTGTGGGGGTGCAACCAAATGGGGTTTTAAAGGTTCATGTCCCGACATTTGCATAAGACTCTTATTTTTCTCAAAAAAATAACAGAACAGTTATGCACTTTTTCATCACCATGTAAACTTAATAGAAAAGCACTTTGTGATGTTAATCACAAATTCAATATTTGCACAAAAATTCAAGCACTAACTAGTTGTCTCCCACAGGAACAACTGTGTAGCTTTCAACGATATGTAATAAACTGAATTACATTCATTTGGCTCAATGGCCAGTAAACAATGTTCAGAGGCTCAGTACATACATATAACAAATGGAATACTGAGGCATTCATGTGGTATGCTTCTGACAGACACTTTGTTAGCTGATAATGACAAGTTAGATAGCCATGACAGAGACTGAAATTATTCTGTTGCAAAGAGCGAAATTAAAGCCATGGAATTTTAGGAGACCTGGAAATAGACTTGCAAATGGCTTGTGCTTTCATAACAGTTTTTATTGTCCCCCAAAAATTTCACTTGTGTTTCTACAAATCTACAGAAACATAATTCAAAAATGTGTTTTCTTTTTGTCAGTAGATAAGGCTTATTGCACCTTCCAAAAACATGGGAACTCTGACGTTCAAAACTGAACTAACAATTACTTTTTGCTGATGCCAATCAAAATTATGGCAACAGCCAACAAGCCTTGATAAACTGAAACAAACAAAATGGATCGAAATCCACCAGTCACAACCGACAGACACGTCCTTTGAACTGGATGAAGTGAACTTCTGTTTCCTGAGAGGTAGATGGTTGATTGCAACAAAAAATCTAACCATTGACTTTCAAGAGCAGAGCCTGCATGTTGTTGAAAGGTGCCGTTAGCAGTTCATTAACCTTACAAGGTACCTTCATATAAGGAAAAAAAAATTTTTTTTGCCTCAAAATTTATTATGTCTAGAAAATAATGCATCAAAAATAAAAATAAGAAAAATGAAAGGAAAACTGTATATCTTAATGTGAATATTTTGTGTTATTATAAAACTTGCTAATCTTGAAAACTACAACACTGTACTACTAAGTTTCAAACAGAGACAGTTGATATCAGATAAGATATGTCTCGCACACTCCTGAAATAACAGTCTCCCAAACAAAATGCCAGCCGCTGTTGAGCGGCATATAGAAAGTGAAATTTACCTCACTTTGAGGTAAAGTGCATGTTCTCTTGCTGCAGAAATCTTGTAAGTCCAGCTTATAATAATAATAATAATCGTACACTTAGGATAAAAGAAGAAATGGCAAATAACGCAAATATGAATGTTATTGTTTTTGAAATGCGAGTAAAGGCGCAAAATGATTGTAAATATTAACTGGCGATAATTGTTGTGTGACCTGCTCAAGCTTACATTTTTCATCCAAAGCACTCTGATGCCAATCTATTCACTACAGCGAACTATAACTCTATTCCAGTGATTTACCAAGTTATTCTACCTGCCTAAAAACCTGAAATAAGAGTTCAATTTTCGAGAACGATGGTGAATCGACCGTGGCCTGGCGATCACACATCGACTTGTTTTGAACTCACCTTCTTCTAGAAGCTGTTCTTCTCCTGTACCTGCCTGATGGTAGCTTTGAGCTACTGGATTCACATGCATACTTGTTGAAGTTGAGTGATGCGCCATGAAAAGTTATAAAAACCCTTCATCTAGAGATATTTCACTCTTTGATCGTTCTCACGCCAACCACTCAAGGCTGCCAGGGCGCTAAAAAGGAACTGTTAGGCTTTGGGAACGTTGACTGATTCCTGACTGATCATGATGCGCAAGATGCGCAAGGTCTGGGCAAAGGGCGCGCCTCCGGGATTGCCCGGCTGTTCCCGTCAAGCTTGCATGCACTCCTTTTAATTATGTTCACATCGAATATTGAATACAGTCCCTCTGTTAATCGGTAGTTCATTCATTATTGTACGTAAAAAATCCTTATCCGAAGCAGTTCTTTATATGCCGTTATTAGAACACAAATATACTGGAGTGGCTGCCGGGGTTTGTCTGCAACGCAGCCACCGTCCCGTGAGCGGTTGCTAGGAAGGTTTGTGACGTCACAAGTAAGCAAAAGGCAAGTTGTTGGCGAAGACAGCAACGTTTTAAAAGTTTAACTTTAGTTCGCAGTTTGTTGGTTGTTTGGTGTGAAAATGATGATTGTACTTTTTAGTTTCAAACTGTGTTTACTCACAAGATAGAAAAGTTGCTTGTGGCAGTTCATGGCAATGAGAAGCGAAAGTTCATGCGGCGCTTTCTGTCAACATCCCGAGTGTTGGAGAGCAAACTTGCAACGAGTGAAGGATGCTGTAAGACAAAGGAATGGAATTTACAGCAGAGAGTCAGTGGAAGAAAAAGACTTAGATACGCTTGCTAAAAGCAGAAGGGATAGTGACGAAGGTAAGCAAGTGAGAACATTACGACTTAATGAATCAATCAAATTAGGCTGCTTTTGGTTAAATATTCATGAGAAAGACTTCCTGAAAACCACTCCGTAAAAACTAAAATCTTAAATTAAGAGGTTCTGAGGTAAGATGGAGCTGTTATCTTAATGTGAGAATAATAATCATCTTAAATTAAGATCTATCTTCATCTTACTTTAATATGATGACGTCTTATTTAAAGAGTTCTGAGGTAAGATGAAATTTCATCTTAAAAAAAGATTCGAAACTTCTTAGCTAAGACGTTTTTTAATCTTAAGTTAAGATGGCTCCATATAGTTTTATAACCACACGCGCGCTGATGATGCTAGCCTTCAGCTCCGTAAAAACTAAAATCTTAAATTAAGAGGTTCTGAGGTAAGATGGAGCTGTTATCTTAATGTGAGAATAATAATCAACTTGAATTAAGATCTATCTTCATCTTACTTTAATATGATAACGTCTTATTTAAAGAGTTCTGAGGTAAGGCCCGGTTCATACGTCGCATTTCTGCCGTGTCGAATTTAATTCAATTTAGTGCGGCAGAAATGCGACTGTTGATTCATACATAGCACTTGTGTCGCACCTAATTTGGAGGTTATACTGCAAGTTATGTTAACTGGCCAGCCGAACTATATATCCAAACGCAAGATATGTGTAATGTTTATTAGATTCGACACGGCAGAAATGCGACGTTTGAATCGGTGTCGCATTTCTGTCGGATAATTCGACAAGACTAGTCGAACGTGCGGCAGAAATTCGACAACCGATTCAGACGTTGAACTTCTGCCGAATTTAATTCATTTCTTTGAATTCGACACGGCAAAAATGCGACGTATGAACCGGGCCTAAGATGAAATTTCATCTTAAGAAAAGATTCGAAACTTCTTAGCTAAGACGTTTTTTAATCTTAAGTTAAGGTGGCTCCATATAGTTTTATAACCACACGCGCGCTGATGATGCGAGCCTTCAGAAACTGCGCAAGCGCTGACGCAAGGAAATCTTTAACAGACAATGCTGTGTTGCATAAAACGCCCAGTTAAATCTGTAAATACAATGCAAACACTACAAATATCATGAGAAACACTTTATTATGCTTACAAATCCAAACAAAAACAAAACAAACAGAAAAAGATAAAAGTAACGAAGGTCTTGGCTATTTTCAGGACGGTAACAGTTCTGCGTTCAGTTTACCTTCAAATATACAGTCTGTTAATCCAAATTACTGGTAATTGTATTCTATCTCCAAGTATTTTCTAGCAGCTCCGAGAATATTCTTTAGCTTTGAAGATTACACCTTTCTCAGGTGAAAACAGAATAACAGTTTACTAAAGGTCAGTAAACTTGCGAACTGAAAGGAAAAACTTTGGCGCATCAAAAAGCTGATGACATTTTCGGATCGAAATTAGCCAATCAAAACACTTGCTCAATTAAAACTGACGCCATTTTGGATCGAAATGAGCCAATCAAAAAATTGTTCTGTTTCCCGAGAGGTCCGCCTTTCGGAAAAGAGCAATGGCCGTCAGTAAAACCATGGATAGTAAAGAGACTTATTTACTATCCATGGTAAAACGTACTGGAATGAAAAATTCCGCCAATTTTGGCTGGAATTACATGTAAGAAAAAGGAACAGCAATTCTTCCGTAAGTTCTTTTCAAAAAATGTGAACTACACGCTGAAGTAGTCCTCCTAGAAAGGCTGAAACGGAAAGTCGAAAATGTTCATGCACTCATCTGTGGGCTATGCTTGAATTCTGTTTACATTTCTTGACATAAAAAAAAACAATTACGGTACCAAAATTTTAGATTTCGACTCCACATGTACACAAGGTCGTAAAATCCTTTGCCCACTACAAACGTTAAGTTATGTCCACCGCATTGACTAAGAATATTGTAGATGCCCACTATCTCAATTTAAGACGTATCGCATCTTTGTTAAGACGCTAACATCTTAACGATCTCCAAAGCGTCTTAAAATTTATTTAAGATGAGCAACCTTCTCAATTTAAGACGTTCCACCTCTAGGAATATGACAGTCGAGAGTTCATCATCTTAAAGTAAGAAGTAGTAATCTTAGATGAGAGGTTACATTCTTATTATAAAACGCACCAGTTTTGTTTTAAGATGCATTCAAAACCTTAGAGTAAGACAAACTTGAATCTTAAAAATAAATAAGACGTTGCTGTCTTAAGTTGAGATGTATTATCTTAAACTAAGGTCACTTAAGCCTTTATATTAGATGGTGGTTATCTTATGTAAGATGCTTATTATCTTAGTATAAGATTTTAGTTTTTACGGAGCATATAACCTTTTTGGAGCCCTTTTTGTGGTTATATGAGCTTAAACATGTACAGCCTTACTAACAATTGAACGTTTCCAATCGGTTTTGATAAAGCTCATTACAGAAGCATTTTTCTTTGGAATCTACTAAAGGTTATGCTAATGCTAATTAATTTTAATTCAGTAAAATGCATGGTTCAATTAAGCTGAAGTTTGAAGCTCACACTCCTCGAGGGGGACATGGGGGTTTGCGGTGTTGCTAATTTTTTTTATGCGGTGTTGCAGTGAATAAAATCCTGCCTTGCAGTGTTGCGGTGATCTGAAACCCTGCGGTTTTCAATGTTTGTGTTTTTAAACCTACAGTGTTCGGTGAAACGAAATCATTTGCGGTGTTGCAGTTCGATTCTTGTCTGATCCTTGTCAAAACTAAATTTAGCTTTGTTTAATTTGTAACAAAATACAGTTACATATTGTCCAGTTATTATTTAATACGATTTAGCAGCCAATCCCAAGCCGTTTTCATTAATTTATAAATAACTTGACCTCGCCACCCCGAACCAGCTTCAGTAAACGAGACGATGAGCGAGGCTACAAATATACAAATCATGAAGATGCCGGGACTCAGTGCGTATTCGATTGTGTAGTTTTCTTTTATAGAAAAGGTGGGGAAAATTATCGTAGTATAGAGCAAGTGCAGATGCCGCGTCAACAGGGAGGAAAACAACTTTCCAAATTGAGAGAATGTATTTGGTAAGTTTGCAACTCGCGTTACTGCCATTACATCTTTAATATTCTCCGAGTCTGCATAATTTGAATTGGTCCTTACAGTCTAGGATCGTCTAGAGGTCAATCTACACCTCCAGTCAATACCCTATCTGAGGTCCTCCGACCATTTAGGACCTCGGCAGTCCTGAGCAACAGTAAAAGCACGGGATGTTTTTAATGAACGTATGGGAAGGGGTGGGTAAATGAGAAAATAGCTGCTTGTTTTTGCGGCTTGATTACTAAGGAGGTCTACTAACACCGGGCTGTTTATCATTCTATTTGACTAAATTGGAATGTAATGTAAACACTTGAAGTGACAATAAGTAACTTAATTTTGGGTTTCCAATGTTCTCTTATAATAATTTATCTCCTTCTGCCTTGATTCTCCTTGGATCAGTGCTGTATACCAAAAAAATTCAGGGAGAAAAGGTAGTGGCAGCAGTCAGAGCAGTGTATGAGACCCTTAGCTGTTCACAGATGTTCCATTTTCTCAAGAGATCGTCGAGCGAGCAAACAAAAATAAAAGCGCAGCTACAATTAATGGCCGCAAAAGCATGCAAGGAGGGAGAAGAGTGCTCCGCGCTTGCTCGGCTGAACTTCAGAGCACACAAACAAAACAAAGCAAAAGAAAAACGTCTGTGGACAGACAGACTCTGAGCCCTGTTATTGGACCTTATTGGGTCTTATAGGCAAAATAAAGTGGAAGCCCGATCTTTGAATCCTCCAAGGAAAATGCAAAACGAGTTTTGGCTTTGTGATTTGTTTCTTGTACATAATGACATTGTATCACGTGCAGACTTTTAAATCATGGGAAATAAAAGAGATATGTTGCGGTGACGGTGTTTCGCCAAATTTTCTTGCAGTGATGCGGTATTTGTTAAATTTTTTGGCAGTGTTGTGGTGTTCAGAGCCCCCCAAAGTCCCCCTCCTCCTCTTCTACATTCTAAAGTTATTACTAGTGACGTTTATTTTGATGTCTTGATATGTCTTTGTATTTCAGGCTCCCTTCCAACACTGAAAGTTGTTGATGTATTTGGGGAGACAGACCTCAGGCAAAACAGTGCACCAAACAACGGTGGCACTTCCTCACAGTCAAACAGATATCACCACAGATCATCATCATTGCCCTCCTTATCGCCTGATCTCAGGTAAGAAAAAAACACCTTTTTACACATGCATGTCACAGCCTGGCAATCATGGCCTTTCAAACAGTATATAAAACTCGGGCCAGGGAAACATTAAGATTGATGAGGAAGAATAAAACTTGCTTGACATAGTGATAGTGGTAGATGATATCAATGATGATGATGATGCTAAATAAGGGGTATAGAATGATAAAATCCGAGACTCGCTGTGACGCCAAGACCCTCATTTAAAATACAAGACCGAGACTTACAATTGTTTTCAAATCCAAGCCCGAGACACCGCGATTCAAAAATCCGAGCGCAAGGCACCGTGATCTGGAAATCCCAGCGCGAGAATATTACAACGCTAGTCTAACGCTCTGTAGCTCTCTGCTTTGCTGTTGTTGTTGTTGTTGTTTTGTGACGGTTCAGACTGATTAAAACTTTCGCTTGGTTTGCGAGACTTGGAGACTCAATTTCAAAATTTGAGATACCGAGACGATCGATGTTTTTTGCGAGCTTGAGATTCTGAGACTCTAGTTTGCTACGCCGAGATTTCGAGACTCGCCTAAAATTTTCTGAGACCAATGATTTTTCAACGACCATTCTATACCCCTTAAATATATAGGTAATATAATATTTAACAATTATTCCACGAGCATGTGTGGGATATGATATGGTAGATAGGCAACAAGGCATGTAGTGCCGAGATGGCTATAATGATCTCATATCCAACAAGCATGAGTGGAATAATTGTTTTATTAAAAATACCCAAAAGAATTGCAATATTTAATTAAGCTCCCCAGCTGTTCTCATTGATGCAGATCGACTACGATATTTGAAGTCAATGGTATGTGAGCTCATTAAACATTTCCTGTTAACCAGTCAAAACGCAGGAATTACAATATACCATTGCTATAGTTTTTAATAATTTATTATATACCATACAAGTGAAAAGTGCATTCTGCATGTGCTGATTGGTTAACTCAGAGGTGGTAAGCAAAGAACTATTCACCTCCGAGCAGCACAAAAGAAGGCTTCACATGTCGCTTTGGGTACTGAAAAAATGTTTTGGTCCGCTATAGTCAGTAGCTTAGTAGCTATAGTCAAATGTTATTAAAGAGGCAGTATCACAAGAGCTCTTCTAAGTTTTTGTGTAAACTATGCTGGTATTATAAAAGTGCAGTCACCGATCACCAATTGAAAAGCCGTAGACTTCCAAATAATTCCATACTTTCATAGGTGAGACTGCCCCTTTAACACCCTGAAACATACAAGATGGTGAAGCGAACTTAGAAATAAGTCCATCAAATAGTATTCAAGAAAGATACAAAGTGACTGTACAGTAGTGTACACACCAAAATCATATAGAAAAATGGACTTAAAGTCATAGAGTAATGCGACTGTTTAACCTAATTTAACCTGCTAAGGATATGAAAGAGTACCTATACATAACTGTCCTGCTGGTGTGGCTCTGGTTTTGTAGTGACATGTGACATTTCCCTAGGGTATTGCACGTGCAAGGTTTTGAGCAGATGAGAGCTAGTTTTAGTTTGCATTTTAATAATTGAACAATGGCGTAGTATCCAAACAGTCCTTCAATGTGCTTTGCATGGTTCTCGACACGTTTTGTTTTGCCCCTTTTGGTATGTTGATATTAGAGACCTGCAGCTTATGAAAGCTACACCTGGCTTGCGCCAAAGAACAGGATATCCACAACCAAATGATGACCAAACCAAACGACTTGAAAAACTAAAGAGCATGTGGGCAAATGGATTACGTATATGTTGTGGTTCAATTTTATCGTTGGTTCAAATTTTACTTTCCTTTGTTTTTGGGTATGGTAATATATGATAATGAGTTTTTAAAAACAAAAGAAAAGAAAATTTGAACCAAGGATAAAATTGAACCACGACATATATAACAACAATGTGCAAATGTGCTATTATCGGGTTAACAATATTAACAACTGATAATCAAACAAGGGAATCTTCGCAATTTGAGAAAGGTCCTATAATGGGTGCATGTCCTTAATTATGTTCTTTGGGAGGCTGTCAAAGAGGGGTGTTTGGAAAGAGTGACTCATTTTCAGTAGGAACCTTGAATCTTGTTAAAGGTTATTGGACCATGGGTCTCTTAAGCACTCCTTTATCTCTTGGTAGGTAATTTGGACAAATTTCAGGCATTTGCAATGCTTTGAAACACAATGTTAATAGACTAGGATCTCTCATCTTATTGTTTGGTACCAAGCCAATGTCAATTAGGTCCTGGAGGTTATTGGTAGTTTAGGTCACAAATATTATAATTTTATTTTATAAAGAGATAGAAATGGCTACTTTGTGTAACATTTTTACACTTGTAGAGTAACTTTTTTGGTAGAACCTGAAGATGTGTAGGTAAACCTGGTGGCCTGGGTTTACATAAACCACAGTACATGTACATGCAGTGTATCAAATTCTCTCTAACTTGGCCTCTCATTTTTTCATCAGCCTATATGTTAAAATTATATGTAATACTATGTACATGCAGGCCATTTACATTATTTCTGCATTTCTTTAAATATGAAAAATGACTGTGTTTTTTTCTATCTGGCAGTAGGCGTCAATCATCATCATGCACTCCAACTGTTCGTGTGCCGCGTCCATCTCCAGTCTCACCAATAATGCTAACAGATTACCAGAAACGAATGCTATGGAAAAAGAAGTTGCAATCTGTTGCAGAACCTGTTGATATTCACTGTGACAAGGCAAAGGCATCAATTGTTGGTGTCCATGAGTTGTATGAAAATGATGAGTTGTTACAAGACTGGAAGGATATGTATATTACCTCAGCATATCTTATATGGTGCCAAACCAACAGGGTAACTATCTGTGCTTACAGAATGATGCCATTCAAATTGATTTAATTGATAATAAGAGTGTTATCTTCAGACCGAAACAGATCTAACCTGAAAACCAGTGACTTACAACATACATGTATATGTTGTGGTTTAAATCTTTGGTTTAAAATTTTTCAAACCAGTTTGATATTTATTATCCAATAAATTTGTCTCATATTTATTATCATAATATAAAACGAAGGGAAATAAAAATCAAACTGGTTTGAAAAATTTTAAACCAAAGATAAATTTAAACCACAACATATACACAGTGCTTAGCATACCAAATGCTCCTATATGTTACTGAATGAGTTGATAATGCATTATTAAAAAAGTCTTCAATCCAAACCTCAGATACCCAGTAGATGGTTCATGTACAAATATAGATGTCAGTTTAAGACAAATTTTAGAGGGAATAATGTCCCGGGGTTACCCTGCCATAAATATTTATAATAATTTCCTTTTGGTTTATATTTTTATTTGCTTCAGTTTACTTTTCAACAAGCTAATATGCAGTTCAGTGTTAATTGCCTTTTTTCTATTTGTGGTTTTTGAACTGATAGTGTCACTTTCTTTGTATTTGCAGAGAAAAAAGAGAAAAGCAAAAAGCACTGGGTAAGATTTTTTGCATTCATTTTCAGTTAGTACATGCATAAAATTGCAAAATAAAGATAATTTCAGTTATCAAGTGTTGTATTAGCTTGATTTAGACCCACCAACTCTCGCACATTATGCATGAGTCCACTAGGCCACCACGCCTCCCACCAAATGGGTGACAGTCTACCAGAACAGAACATTGCACCTTGACATGATTAGGACATTGTTGGTATTGGACTATTACAGATTATTATTTATTTTGATTTTAAGAGAATTTTTTGCTGTAAGGGTAGAACTTTTGACTAACATTTTATTGTTTTTGATTTGATGTGAACTATTTACACATTTACCAGTACTATCCAATCATCAGAAGAATGCTCATAACCACAATGTCAACACGTTGTACTAAAAGCAAACAATCTCATCAAAACATGTTATTCAAATATCAGAAAGATAATTGTCAGCAACACCAAAAATCAGTAAGGCACTACCTCTCTAGAACCTCTTTTTTCATTTGCCCGCTGTAAACACTACCTCTATTGTTATTCAGGGATAGGGGCATTGTTATGACCTGTTATCTATTGTTTTATGAACCAATGAAATAACTCGTTCCAAGAAGTAGTGGGCAACGGTCCCCAAAAATTGTTCTGATTCATTACAAAAGAGAAATATCTGAAGGCTACAATGCTTTTAAGTTCGATTCAAGTGAGGTATAATTGGCGAAAAATATAAAGTGAGCTCTTTCTGTGTTTAATTGTTAAGTGAACATTCTAGGTATATTCTGAGAAAGAAGAAAATTCCCACCAATGAGAGCGCTAATTGCAAGCATAAACAAAGACACAGTACCTTTGAGTGTCTTGTTTGCTGGCTTGGTAGGGCTAGATAGTTCCTTGTCATTCTTATCCTTCCGTGAACCGGAAACGAAACTCTGTTTCTTTATTAAAACGGTGCTTGTTTGATTTGTTTTTAGAGTATTCTAATCAATTTGATCAATATTGTATCTAATTTTGTTTTCAGATCTATTACAAGCAGGAAAGACCCTCAAAGAATAGCCTTTAAAGATGTCACAGAAGACATGATCCCAGCTGCCATGGAGAAAACCAAACAGGTAAGAAATTCATCTACCATTGTTTACAGTTGCAATATAAAATATCCAGCTGTGATGTGTTTATGCAAAGAGAGAAGCCTCATCTAGTCTTAAGCTAGCACATGATATTTCTTTAGCCACAGTAGCCTCTCACAGGTAATTGCATTTAATTAGCTACCTAGCTACATTGTTCAGTTTATTAATTTCTAAATGTTTCTGTTTGACTTTACTTGAGTTGATAAGCCAACGCCACTAAATATATTTTTTAGCCATTATATACTTATGTAGAGAATTATGGGCAGACTCAGTCTGCCTATTAATAAAAATATTTTGTGCAGGTCATTTTAGTTGAGTTACAAATGATGCTGTTGTCAGTGAGATTATTTTAAATTTTCTTTTACCAGAAACGTCCAGAGCCTCGCAGATCTCCTACTGTAGGACTACCTTACAGTCCAAGCCGAGGAAGCTCTCATCGCAGAGTGCATATTCAGCACCTGGACCTTTCCAAATATGGGTATGGAACAAGCATAATTTACATTGTGTTGTCCAGAAAGTTATTCAATAACCCTATGAAAGGCTTTTTGGCTTGAACATCACCCCACACCCCCCCCCCCCCCCCCCTCCACCTCCCACACACACACACACACCCCTCTGGAAATTGCAATAGGCCGTTTGCATTATGACGTTGAACGCGCAATGGTTCCTGGCAGTGTTGTGTGTTATGCCCTATCATTGGATTTCCCGTGGGTTGACTCCGGGGACACCCTCGGGAGACCCCCGGGAACATGCGGGGAATGGTGCATTTTGAAAAAACATTGCCCTGGCACAGGGTAGGGGCATTGAAACGAACGTGCCAGACCCCCGGGATGCACCCCTGGGATTTGTTAGACATTGGTGTTAAAAGTGTGACAGGCCTGGCACGACTCCTGCAGGTTTCGTGATGTTGTATATAATTAGTTTAACCTTTATAGTTTTGCTCTAATGAGTATATCTTCTAGAGATCTGCCTCTTTTGTAAGAGATAATGGGTGGTTCCCGAAAAACCTCTCAAAGCAGGGGTTGTTTCTCAATGATATGCCATTTGCACATTAAAACCTTTTTGAGATTTGGCACTAACGAGTTGTATTGTGTGACGAAAGGCAATATGGTTTTTCGCACCTTCTGTTTTTCCTGTAGCGCGTATTTTCTCTCTGTGAATTTGACTTCTTCTATTTTTTGTAAGATATTTTTGTGTGTGTGCATGATTATTATCAGTAAAAAAAACTATGTTGTTTGGATAGCCTCTGTCACGTAATCGCGACTTGAAATTATTAAATGCTTTCTTCAAAAAGTGTTTTTGAAAAGTTAGTTCTAAGAAGTCTAAGGGCTTTGCCTTTGATGACACCGGGGGCGTGGCAAGAAGAGAAATGCACTGAAAGGTTTCAGTCAGTACAAAGAAAGCGGCAAAAATAGACAGATTTATCTGTCTTTTTTTGTAAATAAAAGTATTTTTTCTTCATCTTAGCCCCTGGGGGAGGGGAAATTGGTGTGAATTTTTTGCCCCATACCCCAGGGATTTAGAAGGTTTTTGTTTGAGCCTGAAAAAAATCTCCAGGGGTGTCCCCGGGGTCAACCCCCGGGAAAGCCAATGATAAGTGCGTTATTTTGCTTAGGGCTCGCCGAATTGGTTTAAAAAGGTCTAAAAATGCATTGGATAGCCACCTCAGTCTATGTTTTACCGTAGGACGAAACATTACAGGCTGTTATTGTGGCTGTGGTTTCTACCTTGATATTTCGCGCAATTTTCTTACTTTCAACGGACGAATTCAGTTGCGCGATCAAAGCAATTTCAAGGTAATTAAAAGTACAAAAATTTTGTACAGTTTTACTATTTGACGGGAGTAACGAAAGGGAATATTGCTCTACAATGAATCAATGCCAAAATGTTATCATATCTTGCCCAGTTACGTGATCGTTTAAAAGTTATTTTCATATTTCGAGGTTACTGAAAATCGCGTCATTTACGCGCGATAATTTCGTCATTTGCTTTCCATTTTCGTCGTTATTTGGCGCGAACTTTACTACAACTACCAGAAGTCTTTGTGCATTTGACGTAATAATGCAAACGGCCTATTTAGATTCATACTTACTTCATTCCTTAAGTTAAAAGTTTTGGCGTTTCAGACCCCCCACCCCTCAGAATTTCCAGTGACGTTCCACTGAGTAGGTATGGATATCTTTTTGAAACCACACTTCATTTTAATTTTTGCTTTATAATACTTCTGTTGCCTGAGTTTCAGCAGTGGACTCCTTGAGAGCGGAGATGGCTAAAATTTAATTTGTTGTAAATTATTCTCTGTAGGTTGGAAGACTTTGGGGACTTTCCAAAGTCAGTAATTGCTGGAATCCTTCAGCATCTCAAGCCAAGGTAAATTGAATTTGTCTGTTGGTAATTTGCTAGCTACACTGTAAATTTCAATTTGCCAATCAATTTGCTTTGTAAGTCTGCATGTTTCATCTTATGGATTTCACCCAGGCCTCCTCACTTGTTCAAAAAGAACAACAACCTTGTTACCAGTGTCTTGTTTTAGTACCCCCCCCCCCCCCCCCCTCCCGGCCTGCCAACACACTCCCCTTACACTTCACTCGAAGTAACTGAAGCATGGAAATTAAATCCAATCATTTCAAATAAGATTCAAAGTTTCAAGTTAAGTGACATTCTCTGTTGTTCTTTTAACAGCATGACAGATGGTCAGGAATTGCCTTTGGGTTTAGAGGCTCAACCAAAGCAACAGTCAAGTCCAAGAGAAGAGGTGATGTCAGGCGGTAAACCAGTGAAAACTGATCTGGGTAAAAAAGTGAGTAATGCTGAAAAAGTACTGGACAAGCCGAGTCTGGAGCAAACTTTACATGATGAAAACTCGCGCATGCTGCTCGATATTGACATTAACTCACACTTCACCCCTCCTGTGGAGGAAGAAGTCGCTGATGAGGAGGGAGGTGACGGGACATTGGTTAACTCCAAACAAGGCACAAAGCTGGAGTCAAACATGATCAAAGCAGTGAGTGATAAACTGACAGCAAGGCAAGGCCGTGTTTTGTTGCCTCTTTCTTCAGTTGGTGTACCTTCCGACCGTCAATCGAAAGCTCGATTACATCACTGTATGAACTCCATTCCTCGTAACTTGGATTTAGGCGTAGCGATGGAACCTGTTGATGTTGTATCAGTCACCCCAACTCCCACAGGGACACCAAGAGAGGAGGTTGAAGCTCAAGACTCTCAGCTTTGTGCCCTGGTTAACAGTTCTCTGGATGTGACATTAGGTGCAAGTGAGCTTATTTCACCAAGTGATGAGCACATGAACCAGTACTGGCCTGTCAGAGGTCACATGACTTCAGCACTTAGGTAACAAACCTTTAGCTAGTTTAGTATACTTGTAGTTATTTGAAACACTCAGCGAACCCGTAATGAAGATGACAATGAAATACTTCACAACAATAAGAACGCATTGTGCCTACATTAAAATTGAACACAAACTTTCTCTACTAATATCAAGAAGGTCAATGGAAAAAAACAAGAGAGACGTTCAATAGCAACTCATCAATAACATTTTGCAGTAGCTGAGACAATTTTTTCGAGGAAACTGTTATTCAGGTATTTAAAGGGACCTTTCAAAACATCTTGAACGGTCAATAAAACGGGTTATACAAGTTAAAAATTTTAAAACAAAAGAGATGCAGTGTCACTTCTGTAGGTATGAGAAAGGGGTAAACGAAAGGGTTACCTTTTTGGCAATATAACAGGGTAAGGGGCTCAACCTCACGACCTCCCAGTGTAACAAATTTTGAGTAATCCCCCCCCCCCCCCCCTCTTCACCCCGGGAAATTAATCACGTAATCACGTAGCAACTGATAATACGGAGTGTATCTATATCAATTTATCAAAAAATTATTTTTCGAAATATATACACTGTTACGCAAGCCAATTTAAACACGCTTCCCCTATCCCTTGACCTAAAACCAAATTGATTGCAAGGCTGGTACTACGGCAAAAGGGCAAAATTTATTGGCCAATATTTCAGAGCCTTCCCGTATTGTCCACTATTAGAAGTACCATCCCCCATCCCCCCCACCCCCTCCCTGGGGGATTACTTCAATAACTACCCATCCTTGGAGTCCCAGAGGCAGTATTATTCAATCAGAACTCGCAGCACAAATAAAACATATATGACTGTGGTGGGAAGTAACCAAGCATGATTGCTGTTGGGTTTAATAGATGATGATTGGCTATAGCAGGAATCTTATGAACCAAATATAACACTCATAAAGTGATTGGGAAAATGCTTTGCTGAATTTTTGATTGAAAGTGAAATACTGAGAGGAACTAACTTACATTTGTTGTCGTTGTAGATATTCTCCAACTCCAGTGCATGCACCCGCACCAACACCTATCAGTCCAGACAGATATGGACAGTATACCAGAGAGCATAGCACCTCCGTCACGTCACGTAACATTAGAAGATGGGAAACACTGAGCAGTGTTGACGATCAAGACGAAACTGAGATGGGCCGAGAGGCTCTAGGTAGCCCTGAGGGGGAGGGAGACGAGGTAGCTGTGGAACCAGTGTTTATAACAGAAGAGGTTCTGTCACGTGACCAAAATCTGACGCCATTATCGAATAGGAAAGACACTGAAGAATGGCCACAAGACAGAATGATAATTAATATCATCGAGAACGACATACCACCGCGTACAGGGCGAAGCCCAAGCCCCGGGAGTAAAACATACATCCCTCAGGATATTCTAGCCGAATTCCACGGGGATCTTTATGGAAGAAAAGAAATGCGTGTAGCAGGTCAAAAAATGATAGGCAAACCGAACGTTGTCAGGGAGCCTGAGGTATCAACAGATTTACCTGGTTACATTGCACCTGCCTGGAGACCACCCCGTTCAAGGACTCCAATTCAGTTCTTAGAAACACCTTCTCGGAGAGCCCCTAAGCCCCTCAGGCAGCCCCCGGCGGAAAGTGTGCCTAAGTCCTTAACTGTTCAGCCACTAGCAAGACGTATCCTGCGCAGACCCAAGAGTACCCCGCCCCGTATTAGCTCCCCCAGGGATCCAAGTGAATTGCCAGTGCAGCAAATTCTGTCTGATTCATCGTTAGCTCCTAGTTGGACACGAGATGATATGGAAGCGTTTTCAATGGTCGCGCAAGTATCATCTCCGTCTACTGACATCTGTGGCTCCATTCCCCCTCCCCCATCCCCGGAGGCGTTGTTGGTGGCCCCGGTAGTTCCTAGCGCCCCCAGACTTGATCCTGTTAGTGAGGTAGAAGAGAGAAGCAGTATAGCTTCATGTAGTGTGACTGATGGAACGAGCCAAGTGGAAGGTGCGGCGAATGCTGTGGCTAACCTCTCAGAAGTTGAGGAGGGTGACGAAGAAATTGATTTGAGCCAACAATCACAAGACGCTAATCATGGAAGCAGTGACGAAAAAGAAGAAGAAACGGGTTTAAAAGTGATCGAGGAGACAGAAACTGAACAGAGTAAAGGGGTCGAAGAGGCTAAGAACTCAAACTCACACGAACAAACTGTTTCCTTGTCTGTTGATGGAGACTCTGTCACCATCAGCGATGACAAACAAAATCTTCCTAAAGAAGATGATGTGAACAATGAAATAACTCAAAATCAAACTGAACATAGCATAAATGAGCCCGAAAAACAACAAGACCAGATTCCTGGTGAGGTCAACACGATAGCGGAAGAATCACGTGATAAAGAACCGCCCCACCCCCCAGACTCACCCGATATTGTCAGCACACCTGATTTCACTGAGGGACTGGACATGAACCTCGATCTTGAGGCCGAGTTGCGCGCGGCTATGGAAGGTTTGGATGACTTAGTAGACGCTGACGAAAGCGGAGATAAACGGACTTCTCCTGAATTGGAAGCTTGGTGACCAAAAAAATCACAGGCATTTATGTGGTCTTCCGCTAACAATTTTATCAGCGTTTAATGTGTAAAAGCTAGACGCCATTTTTCTCATCACTTTAAAGTTGTTTTCGTTGTTGCGTCATGGATTCTACAGTAGTTATGTAAAAATAGGAATGTAAGAAAAAATAAAATAGATTTTTTATTTATTTGGATGTTTTTCTTTTTTGTTTTATCGTGTTTCCAGCTGAGTTTAGTCACGTCATTTGATCAGTACGAGATCAGAATATTAAAAAGATGTCAAAACATTTCAATTAGATGCGGTTGGGAGATTAAAAAAAACAAATACCCGTAAGACAATTAAGCCTTAACTACACTCACCGACTAAGTTATGGTCGCGCATATTGTTTATAGTTTTGAGTTCATCGATATTTGAGTACAAACTAAATGCTTAAATTTGTTTTCTCAGTAAGTGACATTACAGGAGCTTTGGTTCATCTTTACCTTATAATTTCTTATTCATGACGTTTGTGAGCTTGCAAGAAGAATACATTAGGATAATTGTATGCCTCGAGAACTTTTCACTTCAACAAAAGGGTTATTGATAGTCAAATTGAAAGAAAACATTTGACAACGGCAAAGACCAAAGGATTTTAGCGTTGTGCCGAGCACGTTTGGTTGTACAGGCAGGCCGCATCTAATTAAACTCAAAAAGCGGAACAGATGTTAATGGTTGTCAAGCAGCAATTGAGATCTCGACCGATATCCAACTGGTGAAAACAAACAACCTTATTTCACTGTTTTAACACCTTCAAAACAAACCTCTTTCTGCAATAACCGAAGATGAATACGTCCGATCAAGCTCCTTTCAATTGTCTCCACTCATCTTTTCCGGAATCGGAGAAGGAAAGACAAGCTTATGAACAGTTCTGCCAATGTATAATACCGCCGGAATCGTGGCACACGACAGTTGAAGTGGTATTCAGCAAACTGCTATTGATCATATCAGTCTTGGGTAACCTGCTTGTTATAATCGTGTTGCAGCGAATGAAGCGAGGCGGTGATCAATGTGCAGCAATGAAACTTCTCATCCAAAACCTTTGTGTGGCCGACATGTCTGTTTGTATTATATACAACATTAACGAAGTCGTAGGGATCGACTCGAAGGCGTCCATAACACCTGTCTGTAAACTTATAGGTGGTTTATCATGGACGGCTCTGAGTGCTTCGTCGTGCCTCATCTGTTGTGTTTCAGCTGAACGTTACCTGGCAGTTGTAAAACCATTTGACTTTGTTCTCAATACTCGTCGAACAATTCTCATGGTTATATTCTCGTGGTATTATTCTCTTATGTTCACTCTGCCAGATTTTTACTTCTTAAAGAGGTTGGAGGCGCCATTTTGCGGACGAGGATTAGTTCCATTTTGTTCATACGACTACATTCGGGGAACTGATATTACAGTGATCTTACTTATGACCCTGTCAGCCACTTTTCTTGTTCCTCTTATTTTTATCGTTGCCGCTAATGTTACTGTTATTCGCTTATTATTGCGTTGTCAAGGGTCAAAACTTTTCCGAAAGTTTCGCCCCACAAATGACCAGAGAAAGAAAGGAGTCGTGTTGATTGTGCTGCTGTTGACCGCCATCTTTGTTCTGTGTTCAGTTCCTTTTGCTATTTACCTGGGCTTAATAGCAGTATCTATAACGGTACCGAAACAATATGCAACTGTGGCTTACTATCTTATGCTTGTTAACAGTACGGCTAATGCTTTTGTCTACTCATTTTTCAGTGCTGAATTTCGTAGAAACTGCAAGGAATTAGTTTTCAAACTGTTCAGCTGCATTCGAAACGTTATTTAAAGCCGGACTGGCCGGAGTTGTTGTTTAAAAATTAGAACTATGCGTGACCGTGGCGTTTATCAATTGCGATCTGCTGGAAAGGCCTTATTCGCCATCATGCTAGATTTAATTGTAACTGGTTTACTATCATGTACTACATGTTATATCAGTTCTATACCAATGTGCTGCAGTGCATCATGCGCGCGTGCATGGTAAATCAGTTCAATGTTGAGCAATGTTGTGCACAGTTAGCTTTCAGCACTGAGCCTTTTTCCCCTCGCCAAATCCTAATTTCGCGAAATAATTCTAACAGCAAGCTTAATTTTTTAGTGGAAAGTACTATAATGTGAAAACTGTACATGTTTACTAGTATTATCTTAATTGAATTGCTTATTCTCAAATTACTACCACTGTATATTTTACATGTAAGCTTAGTTTCCCTTGGGAAGAAACGTAAGAAATAACTAAATTTATAGACTTTCACAAAGTCCTTCGCAAAGTCGCTCGCGGTCGTCGCTCGCCAAAAGAGGGCAACTTGGTGCAAGTCTAGTAAATTTATAATTCGCGTAGAAATATAAAATTACAAAACATGTATATACAATGTAAATAAAATGTATATAACAAAAATAATATATAACTGAGTTTCGCCACTTGCTCTGCCGTCGCTCTCTATGTGAAGAGAAAAATCGAGAATGATGCAGTTTTCGCTCCCAACCGAGTTCGCACCCATCGATCTCTAACGTAGTCACGCTTTTCTCACGCTTAAAGAACGAGAAATATTCTAGATAGTTAGCGTACTTGGGAGTGAACGCGGTAAGTGTACTCTGAAGTTGGGTGCGAACTCGGTGGGTGCGAACTCGGTTGGGAGCGAAACCTCCTGCTACCAAAATCGAATATTCTCTTTCTCACCATGCACATGCAGTTAAAACGCAGGGAGATATTTGTGATCAGCAAGAAAGTGCGAATTAAAAATTTGACTTCAATCAGTAGCTTCTTCGCGGAAAACTTTTCATATTTGCCGATGACAATGCAGTTGATCGCTGTATCCAAACAAAGTTTCTGTTTTTTATTTAGCGTTCAATAGTTTTAAAGTCGAAGCTGACGTAGGCGTCGCTAAGTTTTGGTAACTTGTAAGTTAATCGGCCATGTATCCGTGCACGAAAGTTTTCATTCATTAGATTTCTGATTATCCTGGCCCATAAAGAAAGTAGAATAATGAAAACTCTTCTAAGTTGAGCTGGTGTTCGGCAGAAACTACTTTCACTGTCTATTTTGCCTTCTCCTGTACTTCCAGCTCATAATTAATGTACTTTAACATTCCAAATTTTTTTTTTGCAAAAGAGAAGAACTAGTTTTTCACATTATAAAACTGCTTTTATTTTGAAACCGTTCAAAGACTGCTTGCTTCGATGTCCCTTCCCTTTTTTCTAAGCTTACCGTGTTTTAACTATCTTATTATGCATATTTATTACTTCAATGTGTTGCAATAAAGTATGTGACTGAAAAACAGAAAAGCTGACCGTACGGTTGGATTGAACTGTTGTAAATACAACAGTTCAATCCAAGGAAATACAACGGTTCAATCCAATCGTACGGTCAGCTTTTCTGTTTATCAGTTACTTGTATCTCTACATTTAGCTGATCAGATCCAACAGGATCCGGTTCCTTTGTTTTGTCCGTTGGCCCTTGCTAAAGTTTAAAGTTTACAATAAAGTATGTGGGAGATATATAGGTCAAAATATAAGACACCTGAGTGACTTAATGAAAGACTTGGATCATAAAAATCTCTCTGGAATTTTTCTATTTATTGATTTTGAAAAAGCTTTCGACACTTAAGAATGGAACTTTATTCTGGATACTCTTAAATTTTTTTACTTCGGTCCAAATTTCATCAAATGGTTTTCTACTATCTATAATGGCTCTCAAAGCGCCGTAATGAATGGTGGACACTTGACAAATTACTTTGAAATATCTAGGGGGGTAAGACAGGGCTGTCCTCTTAGTCCCTTTCTTTTTATTCTTTCGGTAGAGTTACTTGGTTTAAAGATCCGTCAAGACCCAGCTTGCATAGGCATACCACTTCCAAATAATACAAGTGCAAAAATTTCACAGTTTGCGGATGACACAACCATTATTGCCAGCGATACACCTTCCCTTAAGTTTTGCTTACAAATTGTAAATTGGTTCGGGTCCCTCTCTGGACTCAAACTAAATAAAAAGAAAACTCAAGCAATGTGGCTAGGATCTATGAAGCAAAGCAACTCCAAGATTCTTGATTTTAAATCCACAAAGGATCCCATTAAAGTTCTAGGAGCCTTTTTATCTTATAATCAAGGAAAGAACATTGAAGCAAACTTTTTCGCTAAAATCCGGAAAATGAAAACAAAATTGAACCTGTGGCTATCGAGAGACCTCACACTTTATGGAAAATCCCTTCTAGCTAAATCGCTAGGTGTCTCTCAACTTATATATGCAGCATCTATGCTTTCTGTCCCTGGGAACGTCATCAAACTGGTTCAATCTCAGCTATTCTCTTTTTTGTGGAACAACAAAAAAGATAAAATCAAGAGATCTGTCATGTACCAACCGCTCAAGCATGGAGGGGTAAGTTTCGTCAACTTTGAAACTGTTGTCAAATCTCTCCGCCTGGCCTGGATAAGCAGACTATTGAGTAACGCCGATGAGGTATGGAAAGCGATTCCAAATCACTATCTTTCACAATATGGGGGTTTTATCATTCCTTCTTCGTTGCAATTTTAATCCTGCCTCCATAGACAAAAATCTGCCTCTCTTCTATAGAGAACTTCTGTTCTATTTTCAGGAATTAAAACAAGGTAAAGACCTCTTCCCGTACGGCGAATATATACTTTGGAATAACGAAACTATAACTATAGATAATAATTCTCTGTTTTGGAAAACCTGGTTTGACAAAGGAATTTACTTTGTTCAAGACCTCTTAGACCCTAGAGGAAACTTCCTGTCTTTTAGCGATTTTCAAAACAAATTCCTTGTTAAGTCAAATTATTTACATTACTTTCAGTTGATTGCAGCAATTCCTTCATACTTAAAAAAGAAAGCTAAAGACTGCAAGCCAACTTTAGATAATCTGTATTCGACCATCATATCTCCTTCGATCCCGCCTGGGTCAGAAACCACTTTAGATTTAGTAAATATGCGTTGCAAACACTATTATAAACTCTTCAATGAGAACTGCATCAATGTACCTAGTGGTATCACAAAATGGAAAGATAAGTTTCCAGACGACTTTACCGAATGGAAAAACAAATTTTCTTTTATCTATAGATCTTCAAGAGATAACAAGCTAAGGCAGTTTTCATTCAAACTACTACACAGAATAATCGTTACAAAAAAAGAACTTAAAAACTATGGTCTAGCTAATAACGCAACATGTATTTTTTGTCAAAACCCTGATTCGATTGAACATGCTTTCTTAGACTGTCGTGTTACAACATCTTTTTCCTCGGATGCTTTTGCATGGTTTAATCAAGCTCATAGCTCTGATCTCCATTTTTCGAGTAAAGAGATAACTTTCAATGATATTACCGGTACTTCAGCATCTCGGGTGCTTGATCCCGCAACAAAACATAGATTACACTTGTTAAAAGCTTTGAAAGAAAACTCCATTTTCCAGAGTTCAGGAGAAAAATGTTGCTGCAGTGGCAAATAGAAAAATGCGCTCCTCCGCTTAATGTCTTTCCAGTGTGTTTGTTAACATATATTGTATAATTAATACCCGTCATAACACTTAAATGTAAAGTAAAATTGTATTCAACGTGCCTTTCCCTTTTGTCTTTCAACTGTAATTTTTATATCAACCTTACCTGCAAACCTTGGTGTAATTTCTGTTTACTGAAGAAGTAGTATCTTGTTAGTTACTGTGGTTATTACTGGCGACTTTTTTTTTTATTCATAGGTATCCTAACTAGTTATTATTGTTAGTGTTTTATTATTATTAGTTTAATTTTGTGTGTGTGTGTGTGAATGTACTTTCCTTTTGTATTGTATTGTTCCAATAAAAAAAAAAAAAAAAAATCAGGTAGTAATTTTTAATGACATGTATTTAAAATACACTTTTGACATAAATATCATTAACTTTCTTTTCGTTTTGACATACGGTAGCTTAACAATAAAAGAATCTGATTTTGGTGATAATTTTTGGTGTTTTTGTAGGCAGAATATAATAAAATGCAAGGCTTTCTTTCTGAGAGAACAAATATATATTACATTGGTTGAATAAAGCCTTAGAACAAATTTAAAAAAAAAATAAAAAATAAATAAAAAAAATAAAGTATGTGTATGTATGTAACTGTTGGGCAAGGCTGAACAAACCATCTTGATTTCAAACTTTTGAACGCAGAGAACCAATCAACGCAGACCAAAAATCCAGTAATTCTTGTTGCGTGTTGCCAGACCCTCCTCTCGCAACCTCTCGATCGCAGCTCCTCCCCGCGCGCGCAGACCCCCAGTCCCTCTCCAAGATGTTTAGGCGTTGACCTGCGCGGAACGCGGAACATTGTTAGTGCGTCGTTCGATTTTCCGAAGAAAGCAGGCGTAATTCTTCTGAATATTCATTAGTTTTGAGTTCAGGTAACAGTGGTTAAGGATTTTTCTTTGTCTCTCCAATCGTAATGTAAGCTTGGCCGGGCCTTCGTGATCGATTGATCAGTTGAATCACTTGGATCCTTGGCGGCCATATTAGCTTCATTCCGAACGCAAATATGTCGGATCTGGAGGACATCGAAGATATATTTGAGGTAGGGAGGCAGTTTTATAAGTGTATTTTAATGTTAATTATAAAAATGTTCCTTTTAGAGTAAAATGAACATTACCTGTCTTTCTGTCGTTCCATAACTTACACGCATTTCTGAGTATCTTGTAAACAGATTTGATAGTTTCTACGTACACAAGTAGAATTCGTTTACTTGGTCAGTAGCTGAATATATTATCCGAGGAGCATGCATGTTCGGTCACAGGGTAAATGTAGCTACCACAGCAAATCAGAGTGGAAAGTAAATCCACAGTATATATGATGTCGTCGATCGAGTGGATAGAGGTTTCAAAGCACAGATGGAAAGAACGATTCATAGTGTGGAGATTCTAAAGCACTAATCTATGTTTCTATGTTGAAAACTGTTAAATAATCACAACATTTACGGGTGTGTTTGCAGCGGCTGAAACCTAAAGATATTTGGTGACATCACGTGTTGTTATGTATCAGTCAAATCCAAGAGCACCCATGGCATGGCTCCCCCGGGCAATTTGACTTTTTTGAGAAATTGGATCATGTATACTTAAGGAACCCATTGGCTGACTATCGACCATCACCATTGGCTGAGTATCGATCAACATATCAGTCCACATATCGGCCGATACTTGGCCAATTTCAGTAGGGGCTTGGCTTTATAAGGCATTGTTATTAGATAATAATATTGATAACTAAAAGATTTCAAGTGTTTTGAAAATTGCAAAGTGTTCCATAACTTTTTATATCACCATTTGCTTCTTAGGGATGGCTAGAGAAACCAACAGAAGAAGTTGCTAAAAACAAGGGCTGGTTAAAAAAGTCTTTTACCAAGAAATGGAAGAAGGGATACTATGTACTGCGAAAATATTGTGCAGGGGATCAACCTTTCCTTCAGTGGTTTGACAAAGAGGATGGTTGGCGACGACAATTGCCACGCGGGACATTAGAGTTGTTTCCAAGATACAAGGTGTTTAAGAGAATGGAACACAAAACTAAGCAACATATATTTGAGATAAGCACTGATGCTGAGACATTGATATTAGCTGCAGAGAGTGAGACTGTCATGGATCTGTGGGTGATTCAGTTACAAATGCAAACCATCTTAAACCCACGAGTGGCAGGTCAGTGTGGCTATGATCTATGTCAGTTTAAAAACTTGGGGATGTGATAGAATGAACATAAATCTACCGTGCATATCAGTTTTTTTTTAATTTTTGAGATTAAGAAGTAGAATTAAATGATACAAAAAGGTGCTTTGTTTATACCTGGCGCGTTTTTGGACACTCAATTTTCCGTAGAATTTTTCGTAGATGTCTACGCCATTGTGTAGATGTCTAAAGTTAGATGTCCACGCCATATAGCCGTATAGCTGTATAGCCGTACATCCTTATGATCCTTTATATATAGGTTACATTTAATTCCAACCTCTACGCCTCTACGTTCTTTTCTACGCCTCGACGGTTCTTAATTCCAACCTCTACGCCTCGACGGTTCTATTTCTTAATTCCAACCTCTACGCCTCTACGTTCTTTTCTACGCCTCAACGATTCTATTTCTTAATTCCAACCTCTACTCCTCTACGTTCTTTTCTACGCCTCGACGGTTATATTTCTTAATTCCAACCTCTACGTTCTTTTCTACGCCTCGACGGTTCTTAATTCCAACCTCTACGCCTCTACGTTCTTTTCTACGCCTCGACGGTTCTATTTCTTAATTCCAACCTCTACGCCTCTACGTTCTTTTCTACGCCTCGACGATTCTATTTCTTAATTCCAACCTCTACGCCTCTACGTTCTTTTCTACGCCTCGACGGTTATATTTCTTAATTCCAACCTCTACGCCTCTACGTTCTTTTCTACGCCTCGACGATTCTATTTCTTAATTCCAACCTCTACGCCTCTACGTTCTTTTCTACGCCTGGCGGTTATATTTTTTCTTAATTCCAACCTCTACGCCTCTACGTTCGTTAATACGCCTTAAGTCTAATCTCTACGCCTCTACCGTTCTACTTCTTCTACTGCTCTAAGTTTCAATTTTAAATTCTACTGTTATACGGCTTTTCTTGTAATTTCATACGCTTCTTGTTTTGAACTTTATCAGCTTTAACTTTAATTTTGTAAGTTTTCATTTTAATTGCAACCTTTTTTTTTTCTTCTCAGCTACCAATATATCCTTTTTTTTTAATTTTTTAACGAAGACTAGTGAGCAGCACAAAGGAAGACTTCTTGTAGTTGCAAGCTTGTCGTTTATTTCCGACGTGTTTCGTCTCTAACTGAGACTTCTTCAGGGAATGAATACAACTAGCAAAGAACAGCATATATAGCACATTCGCGTGCCTAGCTACAACTTCCCATGGAAGTGAATAATAAGTAAAATATGCTGTAAACGGACGTTACAAAAAATGCCTCAATACATATGTTACTACGTGTTGTTATATTTTGGGGGCCATACGATTAGCGCTAATCGTATGGCCCCCAAAATATAACAACACGTAATAACATATGTATTGAGGCGTTTTTTGTAACATCCGTTTAAATCATATTTTACTTATTATATTTTTTAAAGTAAAACCAGTGAGCAGCGCGTCTGCGAACTACTTGAGTTGTAAAACTTTTTTATTTTCTCCTACGCGTTTCGTGTGACTAGCGCACACTTCTTCAGGGAGTTTAACAGTACAATCAAGTATACCTGTATATATACCTAGATACAGTTCTGCATTTCGCAAAAAACAACACCTACGGATTTGCGTATACAAACCGCTCGGTAATGCGTCTCGGAAACAGGCGAAAAAATATTATTAAGGTGTGACATATTTTAAGCTATTGGTAGCTGAGAAGAAAAATCAAAGATCTCTTCGAGATTCGCCTATTTTGCATAGAGTATGTGTTGGGGAAATGTTACTATTGAAAGCGATTTGCGATGCATTAACCCATTGACTCCCAGTCTAGAAGGCTTTTATTAGCGCGCACCCACCCCCTCAAACATTCCTGGCTCTTTAACGGCATTTAACATAAACGTGCGAGTGGAAAAAAATATACCATATGCATACTAAATTCAGACAAATAATTCCTTTCTGAAGTAAACTTTTATTACAACTAGACACGCTGAAAGACCAATTCATGATTTGAAATGTTAATTATCAACCTCTACTAAATTGATCCCAGACCAAACTTGAAGACGGTGAAAAAAATTTCTTCACCTCCGCGCGTCATTTTAACAACTCGCAAAAACACGAACTCTTTCTACAAAATAAAACGCTAGTTCGAAACACTCTGGTGAAAGGTAGGCTTTCATTCTGTACAACTGTCACTGACATTTATTTAGCCACCAGTGGTATTATCTTGGTACAGAAAAGCGGTAACTGGGGATAATAATTTGCGAATCGTGGTGCCGTGAGATAGCGGACAACTACTGAATTCCTTCCACAAAATAAACACTCACATTGCTTTTTATGCTATCCATCACTATAACTAATAACAAAAAAAATACTTGTTTGCATTTTCCGAAGTACTGTAGTAAATCTTTGCATGTAAAAGGTTGTAAACCGAACACAAATTATTAAATAAACAACAACGCGATGGTAAGTCGGCCGCACGCTGCATATCAGATGTCACCATGTGCTTTTCAAATCAATACGCTTCAGAAGCCTAAAATTCCAAACGTTAACTGGGCAAATGAAAGAAACTTGAAGGAAGTTTTGTTTTAGATTAATTCTCATTTCAAGATGTAGCTACTAATGTATCAAAGCTTCAAAATTCTGCATATTTTTGAAGCCGTGAGATCCTTCATTATTCACGCTAAAGCGTAAGTTTAATTTTAGCCCGACGGCTTTTTGCAGTCAATTTTTCACTAAGTGGCTTTACCGATCCTTCTAAAAATTCCAGTTAAGTTCCATTTAAGTTCGAAGCAATATTGTACATTACCCTTTTCCTGTCTGAAGTCTTGAGAAGCTGCATTAAGTCGTAGATAGTCGTGATCAAGTCCGTGAATTGTGGTCAAAACAAAAGATTGCGTGACGAGCTAAAAATACTTCTTTCAATGAAGACGACAAACAATAGACTTGTGATCTATTAAAGCAAACTTATGTTGAGCAATACCTCTGTTGCCTCAACGCGTAACAAACGTATCCTTGTACTCATAATATTCGTACGAATAGATAAAAGCCACTGTGCACATTCTGTCGTTCCAGATATAAAATCGATCTGGCTTGCGTAAGCAAAAATTACACTAACACTTAAAGGTCAAATGAACCAAAATCTAGAATTTCCTTTTTTTTAGGCCAATTTGTTGATTAAGAGCCAAATAAACATATTCCGAAGTTTCAAAGGAATTGGACTTTGCAAAACAGAGAAATTTCAAGTTGAAAAATGCTTAGTTTTGGCCTTCATAATCGTAGAGCGCTCGGGAAAATTGTCGGGAAATTTTCGGAACATAAACCTGTGACGTCAGTATTGGTGCGCTGTGAAATTGCGGGAAATTCAAAGTCTTTTAGTGATGAAGCTCACAAGAATGGAACATCATGGTGTTTTGTGTAGCACTAGACTGCTTAAATTATTCTAAGTCGAAAGTAAGTACGTTTAAGTTTCCAGCAAATTCAAAGCTCAGGAAACAATGGCTTTTAAAAATGAAAAGAAAAGAATTTCAGCCAGGAAAGAACTCTCGCATTTGTGCGGTTCATTTTACCGAAGACTACTTCAGAGAAAATCTGGCAATACGTAGGTTTCTGGGTTCTGATTTCAAGTCGCTAAGACTCCACCTCAAAGAGGATGCTGTGCCGCGGACTATTGATTTTTTGTTAGGAAAAGAAATCACGGGGAAGAATGTCTTCCGAAGCACAAAGACCCCACTGTCCGTTCGGCTTTTGCTAACCGAAGGAAGTTAGAGGTATGCATTTTGCACCTTTCTTATTCTACCTAAAGCGAGATAGAGTATTTATGATTATTAGCACTTTTACTTTGTTGGTTTGGCTGGTCATGATCAAGCATTAGAATTTGAGTTCGTTAGTTCAATATCCTCGTCAAATAAATAAATTTGCTTCCATGCACGTGCACGTGCTTTTTGACGCGTATAAAATTAAGCTTCAAATGTTGTATTTATGTTGGGTTTACAACCGAGCCCTAAATAACATGTACCGGCTAAATAAATATGGACCAAAAAACAGCTAATACAAACAGAACTCACAGTGTCCGCGAATTTATTCATTGAGTGATGCTTTGCAGTGTCGAATTTGCATTGAGAAATATCCTTTCATTCAAGTTAAATTTTTGTGTACAAATTTATTTTTGTGTTTTGTGTGACTCTCGAGTACAGAAAAGAAACAGTGAATTCAATCTTAGCTTTTGGCCGCATCCTAGGATAACTTCGCGCTGCATACCGATCCGGGTTCCAAGCCGCACACGTCCTGATAAGAATTACGTGCATATCCAAAAAAACTGCATTTAGATTGAGGTATATAACAAAACTAATTGTTCTATACAAAGCTGAGCAGACTGATGATTTTTATACGCCATCCAGTGTTTGAAAACCTCTTATATCGTACAATGCTTACAATTTTACTCAGTGCTTTGATAATTATTAATCTTTGAAACTGGATTACAATGTAGTAAAAAAATGTAACAACCATGTTTAAAACAAAGCTTAGATTCTTTCAGAATTACTTGAATTACTTAGACTGACTCAAACCTTCAAACTTAACATTATTCGCTCTTTAAACGACGATCGTCTCTTCGATCGCAAAGCCGTGAAATAAAACTATTACGTCACAAATTCAAAGCTCGATCCATTCCTTCCATTCCAGTGCGCGGTCATTTTGGAAACGTTTTCGTGAAGTCTTCGGAAATCTTCGTAGTTTTTGCTACAGTTCGCGCTTTAAGGCTCAGAAAGCAAAATTTCTTCTTAAGTTTAGTTAATAATGAGTTCTTTTAGCGTTTGGTTGCTTTAAAATCGCTAAAGAAAGAATGTCGAAATTTTGGTTCATTTGACCTTAATTTAATCCACGTGATTCGTCAGGTGACTATCAAATCGTATCCAAGGCAACAAACTTCGGCACATTTTGAACCGGTGAGATCCTACATTCCTACATTAAAGTTCGGACCATCATTGTACACTCACTCAATGGCTTCACCGATGGTCTAAATAGAAAATCATGGGGTAGAGTGTGCTAAACAAGTTCCGGTGAAAACGTATCCGATCGTTTCGACAATCGATTCGCCTACACAAATACTTGCAATTCATCGCCCAGACTATCTCTCATGTTTAGCCTACCCTAAAATTTAAAGATAATGTATATTCTTCGTTCTTGAAACGTCAGAGCCCAAACACGCTTAACACAATGTTATTCCTCGTTCTAAAAGAGTAAAAATGTAGACGAATCGACTTGTACGAAAATCATCTTATAGGCAAAACGACCGACATTCGGTGAGAAACGTATTTCAATGCGCGGATATAATAACACCGTCTTGGATGCATGGAGCTATTAATGCGTTTTTTTAATAAACATATTCCATTAAAGTTAAAACCGTTATTGTACATTACCATTTTCCTTTAGAAACTGCTTGAAAACTGTACGTGAGGGCACATTGCGTGACGAGCTAAAAATACTTCTATGAATTAAGACGACAAACAGCAGACTTGTAACAATAGACAATAGAATTCGCCAATATCCCCTGACAAAGAATTTGCAGCACCTATTAACATATTAAACTAAACGATTCAATCGATGCCTGGAACAGATCTTTGAAAAATACCAACCTGTAGATTGCAAAGCTACACAGGCTAACTATAAACGAGGGACGCGTGAAAATAACACTTCAGAGGGACGTGTGAAAATAAGACTTCCGCTCGAGAACTGCTCACGCATTCCTATCCAGTGACGTTTTTTATCACCCACAGCGAAAAGTATTCCCTTGACAAATTAAAACAGTCCCTTGAGAGTATACAAAAATGTGTGTCAGAGAGTGCCACTATGATCCCTATTCTTACCATTTTCGCTTGGTAACCAAGCAAAATAGTCGGAAAAAAAGGTTGCAATTAAAATGAAAACTTACAAAATTAAAGTTGAAGCTGATAAAGTTCAAAACAAGAGGCGTATAAAATTACAAGAAAAGCCGTATAACAGTAGAATTTAAAATTGAAACTTAGAGCAGGAGAAGAAGTAGAACGGTAGACAGGGTTCAAAATAAAATTTCGTTTTTAGCCTGAATTTGTCGGCTTTTTTTGTCAAGGCTCATTTTTTCCCGGCGTTTTCAAGGGACACAATCAATATGCATACATGACGTACCCGTAGGCTTGCAATGCATTCTGGGGCGATTTCAAATACAGTCGGCCATTTGCAAGTTTTCCGAATTGAAAATATTTTACAGCAAAGCAAAAGAATGGATTGGAGCAATTTGACTTCTTTTCTTATGTTGAATGTTTGAGAAGTAAATAAGATCTTCCAATATAATTTTCTGGAGGGACACAATACCTGAGAAGGTGGGGCGGCCCGTTATTCATCTTAACACAGAAATGAAGTTGCCACATTGGCGACTAAACCGCAAAACCAGAAGTTTTAGTCGCCAAAGATGAAATTTTGGTCGCATTAGCCACCAGTGAGTCGTATTTTCTAGCCCTGTAGCTGCTTTATTGTCTGATATAAAATGTTTCCTTTAACTTACAGCAACTTTGATTTCAGTTGATCGATCAACGCATGATACTTTGTATTTCTTCGATGAAAAGTAGCCGGCAAGTGTCGTCAAAGTGCCGGCTACCGCCGGCAGCCGGCTGCTATTTTGAACCCTGGTAGAGGCGTAGAGATTAGACTTAAGGCGTATTAACGAACGTAGAGGCGTAGAGATTAGACTTAAGGCGTATTAACGAACGTAGAGGCGTAGAGATTAGACTTAAGGCGTATTAACGAACGTAGAGGCGTAGAGATTATACTTAAGGCGTATTAACGAACGTAGAGGCGTAGAGGTTGGAATTAAGAAATATAACCGTTGAGGCGTAGAAAAGACCGTAGAGGCGTAGAGGTTGGAATTAAGAAATAGAATCGTCGAGGCATAGAAAAGAACGTAGAGGCGTAGAGGTTGGAATTAAGAAATATAACTGTCGTGGCGTAGAAAAGAACGTAGAGACGTAGAGGTTGGAATTAAGAAATAGAACTGTCGTGGCGTAGAAAAGAACGTAGAGACGTAGAGGTTGGAATTAAGAAATAGAACTGTCGTGGCGTAGAAAAGAACGTAGAGACGTAGAGGTTGGAATTAAGAAATAGAACCGTCGAGGCGTAGAAAAGAACGTAGAGGCGTAGAGGTTGGAATTAAGAAATAGAACCGTCAAGGCCTAGAGATTGTAATTAAGAAATATAACCGTACAACCGTAGAGGTTGGAATTAAGAAATAGAAACGTCGAGGCGTAGAGGTTGGAATTAAGAAAAAGAAACATCTAGGAGTAGACGTTGGAATTAAGAAATAGAACCGTCGAGGCGTAGAGGTTGGGATTAAAAAAAAAAAGTAGATTTGAGGAGGGGTAAGGAATTTAAAGTAAACAGGTAAAAACGTAAAGGTAAAGGAGTATATATTCAGTAGAAAATACAATAAAAGTGTAGAGATTATAATAAAGATGAAGAGCCGCAGAAGAGTTAAATGACAAAAAAGAAAAAGAAAAAGGGTCTAGTGGAGGAGTAGAGTATATAAAGAAAAAATGGAGTTTAAAAAGAGAAAAGGAGAAGTAGACTGGAAATTGGTAAGAATTCGCTAAGTAAAGGGTATAATCGTATATACAGCTTTTACACCGTAATAAATATAAGATAAAAGGATTAAAAAGTTATAAATATAGATAAATAGTAGAAAAAAGAATTGGTTACCATGGCAACACAATGGAGCTTCAAGGCAATGAATAAAAAGGCAGCAGTAATTAGAAGGCGAAGGGGCGAAGTAGAGCAGAAATCTCTACGAAAATTTCAACGCAAAGTTGAGTGTGCAAATCGGCGCCCCACTTGGCTTTGTTTGTACAATGCAACACTAACTCCAGAACTTAAGTCAATGCAGTAACCTTTCAACTGGCTTAATGCACTAAAAATCTCTTGCCTCTCTTTTTGTATTATAAGAGGGTTGAAGAAAGTGAGTGATGAACAAAATGATGAGAAAACACTGTGCATGACATTTGACAGTTGACCAGTTTCGTTCGAAATTATGCAGATTTTGGCCAAATTCCCATGCATCCATCAATGAAGTCAGACAATCTAATCAACATTTCCAGAATGGAATCAACTCGCTGTTTGAATATTAAAATATTCACTTCAAGAATGGAATATTGAAGCAAAGAATGAAATCAAATTGCCATTAATGAATTCATTTATTCACCCTTGATAGGAACGCTTGTCAAGCTGTTTGACTGTAAAAGCTTCCCGTTTGTGCGTGAATTATATTTATGAAACTTTGCAAGGAGGTGTGGCCGTCAATCATAATCATACAACCTTACTGGCTAACTTGTTAAAAAGTTTGTTGGGTGGCTGCGGTAAGGGGCATCGCACTGTAGAAGACAGAAGGCAGTGTTGAAGACTCTATCTCAGTGCATTAATGATTGCGGGTTGTTTACAAGTTTTTGTGCACTAACTGTAATGTTAGCTATGTTTTATTTCCATGAGCGTATTCGAGCATCTGTTCTCCAGTAAGAGTTCTCATGTTTACAAACACCTTCAAGCCTCAGAAGAATGCAAGAATTTGTCTTCTGCAGAGTCATTCACCATCTTGGACTCTGCTACCACCAAATTCCAAATTAAAATCAAGGAAGCATTACATATCCACTGGGAGAAGCCTGCTTTAAACCAACAACTTCATCATGCCAACTTGTCCCTTTCTTTATAGTTTGTTTCTCTGCATGTGTTCTTGTGATGCCAATCCACGTAATACCTATTGTTTAAGGTGACTCTGTAGTTTTTCTGGGCGCACTTGTCCATGACAGTCTTTGGGTTACAACTTTTTAGGCTTTGGTGCTATGGTTGTGAAACGTTGGGAAAATGTTTGAAGACGCTTTGAGACAAAACAGTCACGAACCCAAATTTCTGTGAGAAGCGAAGATTTGTCTAAAGTCTTGCAAAGCACTGCGTAGCCACAGTTTTTCCAGTTGTAAATTTTGTTTTGATGACAATTGTTGAATAATGAAACAATTATTGTTCTGCTCAATAATGAAACAATTGTTCTGTTTTTTGTAGGTGAAGTATTTAGAGTGAAAGGCAGTGGTAGTCGGCAAATGCAGCGAATTGGGGCTAGGGACCAACAGTGTCTGTTACATATCTCCAGGTGGGGTTTAACTTTAGCCCTGGAGCGGACACGTGCTGTGCTGGCTCAGTGGCCCTTGACAACAATTCGTAGCTATGAAGCTATGGATTCCAATGAGTTTATTTTTGAGGCTGGAAGAGCTTCACCTATGGGTGAAGGGAAGTACAACTTCTTCACACACAATGGTGATGATAACAAGATTTTTGATGTGATAGACAATTTTGCTTCTGCTCGTCTCAGAAGACACCAGGCCACCCATGCCCCAGCAGCATCAAGTGAATTGACGGAAGATGACATTGAAAGAGCATATGATCAACTGAGGTTTAGTCTCCAACCTATATCAGGTATGAAGTATGACTCAAATGATTGAATTGCTTTGTTTCAGGAAGTATAAAAATAAATTGCAATATTTAGAGGCTGGTGAAGGCAGCTCAGCCCTGGCCAGTTTTCATACAGATCCTCCATATATCCAAGTGAAATTGCAATTTAGAAATGTTGGTATTTTAAGAGGGAGCAAAACCCTCACTGCCTCTATGACGTACTAAGTACATCATGATTTCTGTACTTCATGTGCCTATATGACGTACTGAGTACGTCAAGAAAATGAAGACCATGGTTGAAACCCTGGCACACTGAGCTCAAAAGCCTTCGGCAGATGTGACCCAGGAAGACTTTTGGTAGCCTGGTAACTACTTGTCATCAGTCTCCAAAACCCTGCCTCTCGGTTTTTTCGAAAATCTTGACTGTATCAGTCTGCCATCTTGTTTTTCATCTTCATGGCCGAAGAAATCATTTGTTTGACCTGTGATATCAGCAAAAAGATGAGATGTTTAAATGCTGAATGTGAAGATGTTAAGCGGAGAACTTGGGAAGCAGAAAAATAATCCACCTGTGAAATCGCTATGGAGAAATATATGCAGAAGATCGAGCGATCGTGGAAGGATTTCGAAAGCTGCATAATGTTCAAAATTCTGTTTATAACATCCAATGGGCAATTCCAGAAAATATCCGTACAGTATGACGGACGGCTTTTTGGAATTCCGAAGGCAAGGGGGGGTTCTTTGAACTGGAATTCCGAAGGCATGGAGGGGTACTTACGATTGGAATTCCGAAGGCATCGGGGGGTTTCAGATCTGGGATTTCCAGAGGGTACAGACAAGTGATTTTGTGGGCTTTCCTTTTCCTATTCAGGGAACAAGCTTGAATGAATGTTGTTAATACTCCTATGCACATTTCTGGAATAAAGAGTTGACATTTCCCGATAATAAAAGCCATAAATCTGCTTGGAGAAAAACATCGCTTCAAACTTTGTAGCTTAGTAACCTGGCAAACATGTAGTTATCAATGACCAGTCCTCCACCGATTTCGTAGCTTGGTTACCAAGTTCGCAAAAGCTTTGTTTGTCGAGTTGTTTTCGAAGGTTTCGAGAAGGTTCTTGTGTTTTTTAGTGTTTCCTTGTCTTCTAAAGCTGCTTTCCGGTTCCCCACAATTCAAAAGGTTCGTTTGCAATAAGTACGTTTATTTTTTTCAGCCTATTGCTTAAGTTATGGACAAAATGCCCTCGTATACATGTGTTGCTAAACCGCTCGCGTATGCGCGGTAATAAACATCACGTTGAAACTTGCCGTGTCTTTTCAATGTTAAAAATGTTAAAAAGGCAATGATTAGTTTAAAGTCAGTCTTTAGTTTCTTGTTTATATTGTAAGTTCCAGTACAAACTGCGATCATTAGAAGATTTTGTTGCGTGAAACTTGCCACGGAAAGAAAATTTCGCCGAAAAATCTGTGCGCTTTTTTACTGAAAAACTACAGTAGGTCTTATCGAATTCAAAAGGTAAATCCTTAGGGCTTGACAAAAAACGGAAATTCCGAATAGGAGGGGGGATTAACGATTTTGGAATTCGGAGAGCATGGGGGGGTAATGCATTTTGGAATTTCTGAAGGCAAGGGGGGGTTAAAATATGGAAGCCGTCCGTTGTTGTGTACGGATATTTTCTGGAATTGCCCAATATGAAGGTAACCATGATGAAATTAGCTGTTAGTAAATTTTTCAATACAGTTTTAAAACCATGTGTCCTTAACTTGTCATTATGTTTATGCAATTATTTAAGAGTTATTTATGCTTTCATTCTGCTCTATTGCAGTAAGACACTACCTCTCTGGAACCTCTATTTTCATTCGCCCGCTGTAAACACTACCTCTATTGTTATTCAGGGCTAGGGGCATTGTTATGACCTGTTATCTATTGTTTTAAGAACCAATGAAGTAACTCGTTCCGAGAGGTAGTGGGCGACCCCTCTGTTGTGCTGCCTCATTAATTATACACGTCAGCTTTGGCACTGAGCGGTACAGAGGGGTCGGCAGTGAAGGGGTTACTGGTAACAGGAGAAATCATTATGTTAATTGTACAAAACTAACCATGTTGTTATTTAATAGCATTTTAACAGCATTATTGGATATATTGCACTGCATGCAATATATCCAATAATGCTGTGAACCAAAGTAATTATCTACTGTAATCATTGACCCTGCTAAAGCCCTATTTTTCTCTCTCTCTGCATTACATCGATGATTTCAGCTGCTTCCACAGTGATGTTTTGGTACATGGCTGCAATATTAGATATATTACAGAGAGAGAACAACAGGATTTTAGGAGGGCCAGTAATTATTGAGTTCCTTCAGTCACCTGGGATGGTCATGTGAGAAACATAACCAAAGTGTTCCACAGTCAATTGATACAGGAGCAAATGCTAATTGTATGAAACTAAGTTGACTGAAATAAACCATGTTGTTACTTAGTTCCTTCAGTCAACCGGGATGGTCATGTGAGAAACATCAACCAGAGTGTTCCACAGTCAATTGACACAGGAGCAATGCAGGAAACATACAACCACTTAGGCCGGTCAGACAGCATTGGCAGTGCACACAGTCTAGGTAGCTTTTCAATTACCTCGGAATCTACCCTCAGCTACAATCGCCTGGAAAGACTTCCAAGTTGGGGCTCCCAGACTTCCAGCTCTACTCAGGTCAGAGAACAATACAACAGACTTAACCCAATGCCATCAGCAAGTAGCATTCGTGAAGGAAGCTATGATCGACTGGCTCGCTCACCAAGTACTACAAGTCGTAACCTAGCTCAGTCACTGGTAAGGGGCTTTAGTTCTTGAAAGAATCTTGTATATACAATACAAATACAATACAAATTTTATTAACCCATCCCTGATGAGGTATATTTTGCTAGGGACAAAGATCTTGTCCAAAGACTTCTCCTTTCAGACCCATCAGATAAAAATCTTATCACTGTGTTGTCACAAGTGTTTCAATTTGTTTACACCATGGCATGCATAAAGCTGTTCACAATATGGAGCAAGGGTCAAATAGTGATGATCACACTTACCTCCCACCAACATGACACAGGTATGATTCCACTGTCTACACCATACGAAGAGGGCAATTTGTGGATTTTGCCGCTGCAAATTTCCATCAATTTTATAGTTATTTTTTGTTTAATTTCTTTGAATATCACCTCCATGAAGACCTCATAATTATGTGGGGAGCTGTGAGAAATTTCTTATGGTTAAACTTACAAGATTTTTTATCCACTATTCTGCTTGCTAGACAGGCCTGACTCCCTGATACATCTTGTGGTGTTTACAGGATGCAAGATTAGAAATGGAAGGAAGATGTCCCCTGAAACAACCTCCTGCCAGCCAACAGATGCAAGAGGAGCAAATGAGCCCTCTCACACCCATGGATGGTTTTGGAATAGTAGGATCTTCTGATGAATTGACAAGTAGTAATGAATACTCCCAAGAATCAAGTAATTTACAATCAAGAGAGCAGTCCAGTATACCAGAATCACCTCAGCAAAGTACTTCACATCAAGAGGAAAATGGGCGTAAGTACTCAAGAGGAGAAAAGGCAATTTCCATGGTTGGTTCTCCAAATTTCATGTACTTGAATACAGCTTACTCATCTAGTGTCGAGGTTTTGCCTGCTCTGTATGCTACAGTGGATCTGAGTAAAAAGAAAAAGAACAGAAAGGTGGCTGCTGAGAGAGCTTCAGACACTGTCCTTACTAGACGGAGAAGCAAGAGCTCTGACAGCATTTTGAGTACATCACCAACATTCACCCACTTTGCTGCATTTGCAACAGATGCCGAACACAAAAGCTTTGAAGATTCATCAATTTCCATGATCCCTCCACAAAAGCCACACACTGAAAGGGTATCTTTGGCTATTAAGAGCTCAGTGTCAGAGCCATCTGATGTTGAAGATCGAGCTGAGTATGTTACCAATCTACCAGCACTGCCTGCAAAGAAGGGCTCCTATAGAGGACAGGTGGAAGCTTTAGAGAGAACTTTATCTGAAGTGTCACACATTTCAAGAAAGGAAAAGTGATAACAGTGATCATGATTGTACTCGCCAATGATAAATGAACCTTTTTGTTCTTACTTGGAAACTAAAAGGGATAATTTAAGTAACTGATTAATTTAGTCTACTTATTTAAAAATAGAACACTATGAAATAGTAAAAAGGTTTCTCTTGTAGACAATACTGAATAGTGCCAGTAACTGGCCATAAAGGTTTTGAATAGAATTAAAGGTGCATGGGATGACAACCTGTGACCATAGACCATACATCTCATGCTATTGACATCATAAGTCCTGTGCATGCAAAAGGAGTGTCAGAAGTATGGAGATTTCATGTGCACAAGACTGACGACGTCAATAGCACGAGATAGTGCGTAGCTCTGTCGCCCCTGACAACAGCAGAGTTTTAATGGTAAAACTTGGGTGTGAAACTTCCCTCATTGCATACTCAACTGATAAGTGTGGTATCTGTTTCCTTGCACTTGGATTGCGTTTGCATTTCTTTCATGTGTGAACATTGCATTGAAGCATTGTCATTTCTTGGATTTTGGAAGACTAATGTGACTGTCCAGGATCTTCTGGAGATGTTAAATTCATTATCATTTCATTACGCCACCATATATAGATGCTTTGAATTAGGCAAACACAATATAAAAATAATTGTTCCTTTTATTCAGATATAATAAATTTTGCTGAAATATAATTTCTATCTCTGTTTCATTCTAATTATTTCAAAATATTATTTAATTTACAATACAGTCACATCACCATTGTTCTATCAGCTGCTGGTGGTTTATTTACTAGGTATAAATTACTACAATTAACAATTTCTTTAGAAACTAGTAGAAGGACATTATTTTAAAAAACCTATTTTGGGAGTTATGGGAACAAGAAGCATGTTTGGTAAATAAAATTTTAAAACCTTGTACCTAAAATATTAATGTTCTTGACATCAGAGAAATATCAAAAGCAATAAAAATATCCTCAGGTTCATTTGACATGCCAAGAACACATGTATGACAGTCAGCCGCTCTCTTCTTAGACAGAACATTCCAACTGAAATCATGCATGTTCATTTAATTCCAAAACTGATTTGTTATTCAGTGGAATCACATGTTGACATGAACAACATGTGCTCACACAACAGCAAACTTTGACACAGCATTTTATATCAAATTTCTCAATTTATATTGATTGTATTCTCATGGATATCATGCTGGCATAAAATGTCCACTGTTTACAACCGACAAGTTTCTTTTGCCACATTTTCAATAGATCATAACACAGGGTTAACTTCTTCATTGTGAAGACTATTGAATCAGAAGCAAGCTTTGTCCAGGATCTAAACATTTGACACTGGTTTATCATGTGGTTATTTTTTTTTATCAACCTAGCCACTGTTAGTAATGTAAGTATTATGTGATTAATTCAAATTTCACTCTTCCGAGTGTTTCCATTTTGCTAATATGTAATGACTATACTCTGGTTATGATAATAAAATAATATTCTTGTCAATATGTGATATTTGCCATGCAGAAGACTTCAACTACTAACTGTTAGAAAAATATATCACTTCTACATTCATGATTTATCTGTTTACTGTTTGCCAGTGTTAATTTTGACAAACAAATGTGTGCCCAGTGGATTGTTTCATTATCTCTGATATCTTCAGTCAGTGACCTTGAAACTAAATAGAATGTGTTTGAATCATTTTAACTAACTTATGTTTTATATTTTCTGTTGTCAAATAATTCGTTCCAACAGATTTACTCTATAACATGAACACTTAACAGGAATGTGATGTAAAACATCACAAAAGCTACAAAATTAACAACTTGAACGTGGATATTACGAACACAGTAACTAATTTGATCTTAAATTGGGGTTGACCCTGAATAAGAGATTAAAATAGTGTAAAACGTCTGGATCAATTTAGCGGCCTTCGTCAGTTAACAGGTGATGATGGTCACTGAAGTGATCAAAATGTTTTGCATTATTTTGATCTTTTTTTATGCCTGATTACAACCATAGTGGTTTTAATTTAATCTTTTTGGTGTGCATTGTTTCTACTGCTCTCTCCGCAGCAGAGGCTCGAAGCAGTTTTCAGTGCAAGGAGAGTGTGCAGGTGCAAGAAAAATGGGGAGAACATGGTGGGAATTCCCAACCTGATGGATCTTTTGTCCTTTGTGCCTGCACTCAGGTTGCCCAGCGGTTCTCTACAGTTAATGTGCCATATGAACCAGGGGCATAGCTACCTGTATGCACATACACACATGCGTACCTGAAAAAGTCGAGAATAAAATATGCGTAACTCTGGAAAAATCCTGGCTAAGCTGCTGAGAACCTCAGCAGAGGAGAGAGTTTCTACTGTGGGACAAAAGGGATAGTGTTGTCAGTTCCTGAAAATAGACTTCAAACAACATGGAAATGGGGAACTGAAGACCATCATTGTGACTCCATCAAATACTGGTGAAAATATGTTATCAAAACGCAAAAGAGCATGTTAACATTTGGTAGCAGTGAAATTGTAGCCAGATTTAAAAATGCCACTGAGTATAACCTTTCTTGTGCCTCAAAAAGGTAATAAAAGGGGTTTAATGCTCAAATTCTCCTAAGGATGCACCTGTGGGGAATCATCAGTGGTAGTTGTATTCAACACAAGTCCAAGACTTGGCAACACTGAATACAAAGTGATTCCCTGCAGGCATCTCTCATAGAGGGAATTGGACATTAAGCCCACAAACAATATTCAGGAATTTTGGTACCCATGCAGTGGTACTGTAATGTACATTACTGAAATCTTTACTGCTTGCTTGATTTTAGTCAGCCCGTAAACACAGATACCACTGTCTCTTCTCAATCCTATAAGGTGGCTGACGACAGTTACCACCACCTACATTTTGATGGGTCATTATGACCACTCGTTATCAGTTGATGCTACAATCATGATGTCAAACAAATGCCCAATGATTGGTGAAAACGTTATCATTTTTAAGACACAATAGGTTACCATAGCAACAGTATAACCTTGTAAATACACCCTAAACAAGTTCAGTGACCCCCATTTTTTAGTATTGAATTTTGATCAGCAATACATGACATGTGCACATGGGGTTCAGAGCCACCTTAAATTTCTGTAAAGTTAAGGTGGCTCTGAACCCCATGTGCAGAATTTTTTAAAAATGTTTGCCAGAAGTTGCATCTTATTTTGCTGATTACAATTCGATGCAAAAAAATGGGGGTCACCAGACTTGTTTTTGAGTTACAGCTGGCTTAAAGATAAAATAAAGGGTGTTTTTAACAGGTTAAACCATTGCTCTGATAACTTGAAATGTTGAGAAAGTAATTATAACTTGTTCACCAGTGATACCATAATTGTAACATCGTAGTATTGATCTGTCAAAGTTGAGGTGCTCAAAAATGCAGGAAACTGTTTTGAACCCTGTAAAGGAAGGAAACCATTACTGCACACGAGGTTGGTTGGAAATCCGATTTTCTAGTTAGCATGGTTTTTTATGATTTTATTCCTCACTCTACTCCTAAATTTTAGTATTAATTGAGAAGATAAATTATAATATCAAACACTCATAACACAAGTCTTAGAGTGTTTCATCACTTTTACAAACACCACTTCATCAAAAATACTCCACTGCATGTCACATTTTCAAATGTGATGAAACTCTATCTTGTGTTTAATTATTACAAAAAACACTCACCACAGGCATCTCATGAAAGGAATCACTTTCCTGGGATTCCCATAGTGGCAGTGTGTTATTATATGACTCATAAGTATCTACAAGCTATTTCAAATTCTAGAAACAACTTTTCACTCAATGGTTACTTTGAAGAAGCTGAGTTGATTGACCTTAACATTAATATTATTTTTTAGCATTTTTCTTAGCTTTGGTGATCTGCAGAGACTTGGGTCTGGGTTGTGCTGTCTGATCTAATTCATCATAAATATCCTCTCCTGGCTTGGCTTCAGACGGTGATGATTGTGACCTTGCAGGTCTTGTGGGTGGAGTCCCTGGCACAAAGACATCATCTGTCAAGGCCTGATTGGCACCTTGCTCCTCAACCTCTGCATATGCGCACAGCTCCTCACTTTCTTCTCTGGACAGCTTTTTAGGTTTTCTTTGTAGTTTAGTCAGATCTAAACCTCCAGCCTCAAGGGAAGCTTTCAAATTTGACACAAGCCCACTCTTACCTGGCTTTTTAAATTCCATTCCACCAGGATTCCCAGTAAATGATAGGACGTCAGGTGCACTGGTTTTTCTACCCTTGGAGGGACCTGACCTTTGCACTGGAATTGGTGGCTGCTTAAGTGCACCTTTTGGTGGTGACAAAGCTGCATAATCAATGCTTGCATAAGAATCAAGGTCATCCAGTGAAGATGCCTGTTGATGAGTCTTTGACAGCAATGGTGAAGCATCTAAAGGGCAATGGACTGATTGTATGGTGGACATAGAGTTTCTCTTTAAGTCAGGAGAATCTCTTTTACCTGGGCTACTGCGGGGGGAGCCAGTGCCACCAGGGCTTAAAAAGGATCTTTGTGGTGGGACAGGTACTGATAAAGAAGGCCCCATTCTTGTTGTATCAAGTGTATTGTACATGTCATCATCATTTCTAGGCAGATTGGAAACATTAAGTACATTGTCTGCTCCCTCATTATGAAGCACAGGTCCTACTCTTGCAGTATCTAGGGTATTATACATGTCATCACTTTCTATGGCTGGTGAAGAAGTTTTTTGCCATGCAGGAATTGGTGGTGTACTTACTCTTGTGGTATCCAGTGTATTGTACATTTCATCACTGTCAAGTGATGTTTGCTTATTCATATGTATCTTTCTCGGCTGTACAGGAGGCTGTGCTACTTTGGATGCTGTATCAAGGGTGTTATACATATCACTGCTTTCATCGACCAAGAGTGACTGAGATTTCTGAAGTTTTCTCAACTGTTCAGATGTCTTTCTAGTGGGAGGTGGTGGTCTTGACATGTCCAGTATGTTATACATTTCACCACCTTCACCTACTGACCACGATTTCTGCAACATTACTTGTTCGGGTGTTTTTCTTACAGGAGGTGGGGGACGTCTTGCTTTATTGCCTGTATCATCACCTTCAAGTACTGATGATGACTGTTTATTTTTTGGCTCAAATAACTTCCTAGCTGTTGGTTTTGGTGGCCTAACAGATCCTTGAGGGTCACTGTTTGCTGTATGATGGGAAGCTTTCTTGGGAGACCTTGCAGGGGAGCCATGATCTAGTGTATTATAAGTCTCCTCAGGAGCTGATGTTGGAAATGGTGCTGTGTTACTTTGTGAAGTGGAAAGGGTATTGTACACATCTTCATTTGCCTGAGAACCAACAGGTAAAGTTACAGGGTGGAGTGTCTCACCAATCACATTATAAACATCCTCTGTCACTTGTTGTTGCTGTTTTGAGGCAGTTTGGGGTTTAGGACCACGATCAAGGACATTATATGTATCCTGTCCATCCTGAAATGGGGCCAGGCGTGGATCAAGGATATTGTACCCATCTTCACCAACAGCTTGTCGACCCTGTTGAAGCTGATGTTCATTAGCAGCCTGTACTGGCTGAATTAAGGTGTTGTATTGATCACCCTCTTTAGATTCGACAGACAATCTGCTTCCTGGCACAATTTGTGGTATACCTTGCCCTATATGTGGTGTGGCTGTTTTTGTCATGTCACGAGATGGTAGATGACCATAGGGAGCAGAATATGTGTTTTTCATTGAATTTGTCATTCCTGGTGATAGCTGATGATCTGTAGCTGAAGAAGATCCTGGTGTAGATGCCAAATGCTCATAACCATTTGGTGGGATGTCTTTATTGGCAGGTGCATTAGTGATGGGTACAGATTGTGTCTTTCTTAGGCTTTCATGTGAAGATGTGCTTGGCTTATGACTTGCTCTAGACTTGACCACATTATCCAGGAGCTTGTAAATCTCATCATGTTGAGGGGTCAGGAATGTAAACTTGCCTTCTCCTGTGGGAGCTCTCCGACCAGCTTCAACTGTGAACTTGCCTCGTGTACTCATGTATCGCCGTAGACATGTGAAGGGCCATGCCACAAGCAGCCTTCCATCCTTTGCACAGAGAAGTCGTAGTTCACTGTTTGCTACATGAAGGTGACATGTATCTGTTGCTCCCAGCCTTGCCATTTGATCAGTTATTTCAGGTTCCACACAGAATGAGTTGACTGTTTAACAAATAAAACTGTGGTAAGGCCTTGTTCTTGGCTGATTGAGTTAATGTTCTACTTGCATTCAGTTATGAGATTTAAAGACAAGTTCACTATCACATACCATAAACACTCGCAGATAAACCACACCCTGAATTTAGCAACTCAAATTTTTGAACAAGTGATTTTGGAATACTTCAAAACAAATCCAAAGTGGAGTCTTTAAAAGTCTTCCCCGAAACTTTAGTTCTTTAATAGAAGAAACACTGTGTCCAAAACCTTTGGCATATGATTGATCTTTTTCTGGTAATTGTTGATGCTTATTTTTTCAGTCAACGTAATTTTCTCATAGAATTTTGTGTAACAACAAGAATACCATAAAATTCCGGTTATAAGCCCCGCCCCCCTCCTCCCGATTATAGGCCCATCCATCTGGGCTAAACAAGCTTGAAGTAGACAGTGACTGATTTGAAAAATTATTGAAAGCCGTAAGTGTTTGTCCGATGCTTGAGTAGTTTGAAGCCACTACAGAAGATCCATGAATGACAGTTGAACGCCGTTGAAAGCTCACCTTAGTTAAAGCGTACAGAGTACAAATGGAATAAAGGTCAGTTTCTTTCCTTGACATTTTATTTTTCCTTCATATTGCGTATTTTAAAATCGGTTTAACAGTGCTTCGTGATTACGGAAAACCATCTCAAAATGAAAACAACCTAGGCTCACCGGTAACAGCGCTTTAGCGATACTGAAGTGTACAGAAGTCTTGTTATTGTATAAAACAAATAGATTCCATTTTGTGGTGCGTCTGTTCAGTTATAGATCACAGAAGACGTCAAAATGTGGTAAGAACATTAGTGACCCACTCGCCTAGCAGCTGGTGGGCCACTTTTTGACGTCATCTGTGATCTATAACTCAACAGACGCACACAAAATGAAATATCTATTTGTTAATTTTATTTGGTTCTACTGATCGGTTGATCGCACTCACAGATCCGATACACTCACCCGATGACATTAAGCGATGATGTCATCACAGACCTCACAGCACTATTTTGATCATTATGTGGAAGCCAATTAAATCGTTAATTTTGAATTTTGTACTTCTAGTTACACTGGAGTGAGCCCTCATTTGCATACTAAACCCTAACATTACTTGTGGATGCTACGCATATCCACAAGTAATAAAGAGTGTCTCAACTCTTTTTGCAAATGATTGTAGCTATAAGGCAAAGTTTGAAAAAGATGAAATGTTTAAAAAATAAGGCAATATGCTTACTATATGTGGAGGAGAGGGAGGGGGTGATTATTGAAGCGTTTTTGTGGGTTGCGATGTGAGGGGAGGGGTCATTTTCCAAACTTTACAGTATAAGCCCCTCCCCCTCCCCTCAAGAAGAACTGAAGAATCGATCACAGTGATATTAAAAATATGTTTAACACGATAACTTTGTTGAAGAGCTAGACCAGAGGTCATGCAGTCGGCAATATCAGTGTAATGCAACTAATACTCACCAATACTCTCCCTTTCCAAAATAACAATCCATTGATAAAGTTCATCTTCTGAGTGAGCTGCCAAACGATATGCATGATCGACTGTTTTGATTTCAAACGCAAATTGGCGCTTTGGTTCATGAACCTTGGAGATTTCATAACCAGGATAAAGAGCTAAAACTCCCTTCGGCTCTGTCTTACGCCAGTTTTTAGTTCCAACCGCATAGAACTCCAAGCTTCTGATGTTACTAGCCAATATGTGTTTGAAAACAAAATGACGTCGCTTCCAATCCTTTTTTCCATGTTCATATGTGCATTTGTCAAGTGTTCCCTAGCAGAAAAGACATGTCACGATCACTAAAATACATTGCGACACTTGACGATTCTCAGATGTAGCTCGTTATACAGAACACTACTGCAAAACTATAGGGAGGTTTTGGACCGTAGCATGTTTCAAAATTTGTCCAAAACATCAACAAAGGTATTTAAAGAACTGTTAATTATATATTCATTGAAAGAATTATGTAAAAGCAATGTAATGAGTCACAAACCTCGAACAAAACGCGCACCTCCATGATCCGGATGATCCGGCATTATTACTTCCTCCCTCAAGCGCCGAGAGACTGGGACCAATAAATACAATTCATTACTTGCAAGGGTACCCACACGCAATAAAATAAATAAATAAATAAATAAATAAATAAATAAATAAATAAATAAGTAAATAAATAGATAAATAAATAAATAAATAAGTAAATAAATAGATAAATAAATAAATGAGCAATTCTTACATGTTAAGTTAATTTTTTTACTTTTGTTAAACCATGATGGGATGTAAGCTTTTCTCATTGTTATTATTGCTGTTGATATAAATCGCGCGGTAAGGATACTTTATTCTCAAAGAATCCGATATCGCTGTTACGTTCATTAGCTCCTGATTGCTATTATGCTCTGCTGACAATAACATAAATATTTCCAAGTGTAAAAGGGACAATTTCTAGTAAAATCGTCCGGGCATCAGAATTAAGATAATTATTCCATTTTGTCTTTTTTTCTAGAATACGAAAAATCGAAGAAACTATTTGCTTCACTGTTTTGCTTTTTTAAAATATTATGGACATCCCTGATGAGTCTAATAAGTCCTGCTTGTCAGTATCCGACTTACGGACGCTCAAAAGGTCACAACGGGATTAATTATGCATGAGTGATGAGTAATTAACATAATTTATGCAACTTTTAAGGAACCTGGAGACCGCCACACATCAGTGGAGGCGTAATTGTCAATCGCTATGGATAGCTACAAGGTAGATTTTCTGCAAGTTTCTGCTAGAATCTGCACATACTGTGACATTGTGTTTAAAGATTCAATCCCCTTTACATTTTAGCTCCATCAAAGGCTTGGTAAGGGTGCGCAGGGCGCCGTGTTTTTGGCGGAAAACAAGCAGGACAAGATCCTTTATGTGCTGAAGAAGGTAAATTGACTTCTGGTCTTCTGATTTATTCATTGATAACTGCTCCCAGCGGAGAAAAGAAAGCAATTGCCACTTGCATCTTCCCGCAGTGCGCAAGAGTTCGACCTGATTTTAAAGTAATCTTTAAATGCCAGTTCACAAAGGAATCTAGGTAGTTTAACTAAGCTTACATTTTATCTTTTCTAACCGAGAGAATTCAAACTTGGTATCTCTGTCATTTGCCAAAATGACAAGAACATTCCACCGTAGTCTGTTTCGCTATTTTCAATTTATTTTCGTAGCAACCGTTCCTTTTGCAATGTTGCTAGCAATTTAACTCATTATTTTCGACTCACTTCAGTATAAAACTAACCTGCAATTTGTGAGCTCCAGCATTTAGCTTCAGAAAATTATGCAAACAAAGTTTTCGTGATCAGTGGACCGATCGAGTATGTTGTTAGAACAATGATCAACAATGTTTAAATAGGATAGAAAACAACGCTAAACTTGTTAAAACATGCAACAAATTCTTTGCGACTTAAATTTGTCTTAGGAAAAGTTCCCTAAGACTTTTAGTGGTGCTAAGAGTCTGATTCCCAATAATAATATTTATAATTAGAAAATTACATGTAACACCTGGAGTGCAAAATGGCTAGCAATGAAGTATTTAAAGCTTACAAATTATTAAAGTAATTCAGCTCAGTTTTTTTGTAAATATCTCTATTAAATAACACTCTCAACTCACAGTCAGCATTGTGAGGTATTGGCAGAAATTTTACCCGAAATGTCTGAAAGATCCTTCAGGCCGGATCTTCTTAACAAATCCTTTTAGAATCACTGAAAGTGAAACCCTAATAAAGGTCTTTGGAGAATCTTGGATACAGTCTAGAGGTTCCTGCAAGAATTTGCAAAGAATTCATTTAAGATCCCATTAAAATCCATATAATCCTTGCAAATCGCAAATGATCCTTACAAAGATTCTTTGCAAGGATCTTCGCTAAGATCTTTGCCAAGATTCTATCAAGGATCATTATAGACAGGTTCCTTCTTTAAGGATCTTTAATTTGCTAAGATCTTTGGAGATGCTCAAAGGTAAAGTTCCTTGAAGATTCTGCCAGCTTTTTCTTGAGATTAAAAGGGCTACCGTACTGAACACAAATTTCCTGCAAATTTAAAGTGTGTGACTGTTTTCGGAGTAAGTTGTTCCATTGATCCTCTTTTGTACTAGTTGAGTCTGTAGCTGATTTGCCTGTCACCTTCACATGGGTAAACACATGCTACCGCTGTAGTTTTCACATGGATTTACATGCTACTGCCGCAGCAATTAGATTAATATTTATATAGAAAGCTTGCATTCTTAGCCCTTTGTTGGAACAAAAAATACTTTATTTTGCTCATGCTCAAAATGTCAGTGGTCCAAAATCATTCACTATGTCATCTCTCAAGCACTAATTTGCTAAGTGTTCTGATACCTCGGCCGATATTAACTTGGCTCCGATATGGTAGTCTAACCTCAAACCGTCGATATGCTTAACAATTTATTATCGAGGTAAAAACAGAAAGAACTTACACAGGCTCATATATGATAGCTTCTAGAACTGGTTTAAAATGATATTAAGTTCATTGTTCTTGTGGAAATCTTAAGCTAATAATATTGTCCAATAGTAGAGTATTGTGGCAGATAACTATCTTTAAGAACGTAAAGGGCGCGATTTACATGTAAGTGGAAAGCATGCAATCAAAAAATTAACACGCGACAGCTAGCGTGACAGTACAAACAATAAAATATTCTTGCGCGATAGCGTGACAGAACACTAAGTTACATTCACTTTCCAGTTGACACAGCATTAACTAATAATTAGCTAATTTACTCATTTATTGTTCTGTAATATTATTTACTAGGTTGAATGTAATGATGAAGGGGAGGCAAATAAAGCATTCAAGGAGGTAAGATATATAACTCATTAGTAAAAGGTAAATTCTGCATAGAAGCCTAGTGGCCCATCAGGCAGGAGCTTTTCCCGTTTTCTGTAGAATGAAGTGACTAGGAGTATTTCTACTCCCCCCCTGGATGGTCCATCGGAGGGTTACCCCCAGCAGTAAATTCACCAGTACCCATTTATATGTTGTGGTTCAGTTTTATCCTTGGTTCAAATTTTATTTTCCTTTATTTTAAACTCATTATCATACATTACGGTTTATTACCATACCCAAAAACAAAGGAAAATAAAATTTGAACCAAGGATAAAATTGAACCACAACATCTACATCTGGTTGGAGAGAGGCACTACCAGAGTAAAGTGTCTTGCCCAAGAACATGATGCAACACGGACTGCTCGTTCTTGAGTCTAGCACACTAACCATTAGGCCATCACATCTTACTCATTAAATATAGTGAACCTGGTAAATTACTGATTAAAGCCTAAAAATTCTGTGTACACAACACATCCACACCTGCCAGTGGACTCTGTAATGTTTTTTTTGTGGATCCAAGCAATGTCGCATCACTTGACTTCTATTTATTTAGCTCTTTGTACACCAACTTCCTCCAGGTTTTTACTGCTCGGTCACAGACTGTGATTTCCACTCCAGTACCTGCTGGGTCACATCTGCACAGTGTGGCCAATAGCCCAATTTCGATATGTTAAAATTCAGCCTAAAACAATAGACATCACTACAAGGCTCCGCAAACTCAATAGTTTTTTCCCCAGAGCCTTGTACTGAGGTCTATTGTTTTAGGCTGAATTTTGATTATCGAAATTGGGCTATTCAAGGCCATTTTCGAGTTGCCCTTTGCCTCGTTTTCAAAACAAGTCCTTGTGCAAAACCATATTCCAATGAAAATGAGTTTGATTTGCATGAAAATGAATGTGCAGGTGAAACCCATTTTCATTTGTCAATGAATGAATGGTTTTGCACGAAGACTTGTTTTGACACAGAGGCAAAAGGTAACTTGGAAATGGCCTACTCCACTTGCCACTCACAACCTCTGCTGAGATGAACTGTCTTCTGAACTGTTCCTTGTTGCTCATAGTTGGTTTGGTTTGAATCAGAACCATATTAGTAAAACCAATTTCACTTGAGTTGTGATTATATCCTAAGCCACAAACCAGAAATCCCTGAAGCAGCACTGATTTGAAATTAGTCCAGTGCGATGAATTTGTGAAGCAGAAATTAGAATGTTTCAGAATATAACATTTTTACAGACTCAGGAGTCTCATTTTTACGACTGTTTTTGCGTATGCAAAACGGGAGTTATGGAATGAGTGGCGATTTGAAGCCATCCTTCCTTCCTTCCTTCCTTCACTCCTTCAGTCGATCAGATGTAAACAAAAGGCCGTTGACAGATGGTTGGCAGACCTACATGTAACGCCACTCTACATGTAACGCCACTCTCAGTTTGACGTTGCGGTTTAATTTATTAAGACCGATGACAGACCACTGTACTAGTTTGTGTAATCGCTAGCTGACAGAAGATTATCAGTGTCACGCGACAAAGGTCAACCTAGCCAATTTCAAAATAAATTTTATGCGACGCTTAATCTTCACAGCATCTATCAAAACACATTCCGGCAATTGAACGTCAATCGTTAACGCTGTACAGAGAAAAGAGTGTACACACGCTAGCACGAAAACACGCAAACAACACGCAAACTTGAATTTGTCTGCTTGGAACTTGCTTCTTTTACTCCCAATGCAAATCAAAATGAACTAGACGCTTAACTGCGTGTACTCGGGCTTCTCTTTAAAAAATTAACTTGGATCAGGCTGTTTACATAACCTCACACGACAATAATTATAGTAAACATACTTCGCATTGCGAGATCTCATGTCTTTTCTCGCTTTTATTGTCACCATTGAATAATTGTTTACATTTCCGGTTGAGTAAATAGCTTTCAACATTCTCTACATAGCCATCTACATATGACATGAAGTGCTGGACAAGAGCATATGCTGTTACAATAATTGAAACGATAAAAACAAAGCAAGATAAACCCAATGAAACAAAAAAAGAAAAAGCAAAAATTGAAAGAAAGAATATAGTTACCCAAAAGCTGCTTGAAGTACTCATTTCGTTTTTCGTTTCTTCTTTTAGAGCGCAACTAAGCTTAAATATGGTGTCCATTGCATCTTCGAGAACATTCTTGTGTTGATAAGGAAAACTCTGTTGCATGTCTGTAGTCCAGTTTTTCGCAATGCTTGAGTGCTCAACAGCGTCAGTTCCCGCAAGTATTGATGATTCTCTTAGCGTTTCAAACTCCATTATATAGATAGCTCACTATAAAATCTAGGCTTCTGATAAAGGTTTCACTCGGAAGAGTTCGCTCGTAAAGTTCTCTCGTATTAAAGTTCATGCACCTACCCGCTCCGAAGTAGTCATCAACATGTTTCAGTGTGGGTGTACAATCGATTTCGCGTTCTAGAAATCACACTAAATATTTCAACCTTTACAATCCTTGAGATTCTACCGAAAAGAGAGTCAAACGAGACAGCTTCGTACCGTGTATCGCTTTTCACTTTATCACCTCGTGTCGACCTCGTGCCTCTCCACTGTAATTTGAAAATCGATTGTGAACATATTTTATTTTTATTTTACAGCGAAATTGAAAGCGAAGTTTGTGTAATTGCTAGCTGACAGAAGATTATGAGTGTCACGCGACAAAGGTCAACCTAGCCGATTTCAAAATAAATTTTATTCGACGCTTAATCTTCACAGCAATCAAAGAATGCAAGATGAAACGTATTATGCTCATGGCACGCGACAAAGGTCAACCTAGCCGATTTCAAAATAAATTTTATTGGACGCTTAATCTTCACAGCAATCAAAGAATGCAAGATGAAACCTATTATGCTCATGGCACTATCAAAACACATTCCGGAAATTGAACACTTCGACGATTTAATTCGTCACTTGTTAAATAGAAGCGACCAGAAGAACACTCTAGTTTCAAGGACAAGATAAAATCTGGAGCGAGATTTATTCCTAGTAGAAGACCACCTATCCCAACAGCGAGAGGACCCTTCCGCAAGTAAGATAAATTTTATTCGACGCTTAATCTTCACACCAATCAAAGAATGCAAGATGAAACCTATTATGCTCATGGCACGCGACAAAGGTCAACCTAGCCGATTTCAAAATAAATTTTATTCGACTACTATCAAAACACATTCCGGAAATTGAACACTTCGACGATTTAATTCGTCACTTGTTAAATGGAAGCGACCAGAAGAACACTCTAGTTTCAACGACAAGATAAAATCTGGAGCGAGATTTATTCCTAGTAGAAGACTACCTATCCCAAAAGCGAGAGGACCCTTCCGCAAGTAAAGAATGAACAACAAAACTCACAGTATAAGCAATCAAAATAGCGGTCGCAGAAGACAGGGATTGTGAACATATTGTATTTTTATTTAAGTTTGCATGTGACGGAGAAAGCGAAATTGAAAGCGAAGTTTGTGTAATCGCTGGCCATATAAAACAACGAATCGACTTACTCGATTTGCACTCCTTTTACAACTTGTGGTGGCTGAATTAAACTGTTGTTGCTTGGATGATAACCCTCAAAATGGCAGCGATAACAGACCATGTTGTCATGATATCAGAACCTGGCCGACTGTACTGACTGACGCAATGGCTCCGAAACGGGGTCTCGCAGGCTTGTGGTTGTACAAATTATTGCAAAATATCTATTTTAATCGTGAATAGAAAACGGGTTGACAGATGGTTGACAGACGTAACGCGACTCCCCTTGGTTCGGGTCTTTTGGCGTGACAATTTCGTGTTCGGGCCTGTAACAGTCTTGTGTGCGAATTTAGACGTTTCTACAGCGCAATCGCTTTTAGCTATGTACATTAATGGAGTTGAGTTCCCGAGGTTTCTTCTAGTATTATTTGATTGATAAACCGTGCAAAAGTTGTTTAATAAAATTTATCTGTAATTGTGCTTCATTTTGTTTGACCGTTGTTTTCGTTTGTAGGATAAAATATATTAAACAGCTGTAATGTTGAGTTTGCTGGAGATTACAGGCCACTCATTTGTTGGGCAACGAGCCACAAAGGACAACCAGTTGCTGTATCTTTATTTTATCCACCAAATAGGTTGATATTGTTGTGCTTGCTACTAATGAATCTGTGTAGAAGTTTTTACTAGAGTTATTTTCTATAATGTGGACCCCGAACTCCAACGTTGTCAGATGTGACGTATGATTTGTTTACATAAATACCAACGTCTACAGAACGGAAGTGGCAAGCTTTTTGTCCATAATGTGTAACAAGCTAAAAGAGTATGTTACCAAAGAACAGTTGCGTTGCGATCAGCTTTTTTTGTGCTGACTCAAGTCTTTTTTTTTTCATCTTGTTTGCGCTTTGAAAATCGTTTGATGAAAGGAAACATTTTCTTCTGTCATGTTGGAGGGCGTAGAAGAACTTTTGTAGTGTTTAGTTCCTCAGTTTTTAAACGGAAATATTTTACATTTGTAGCGGCAATAGGTTCATGACTGAGTTGACCATATCGGAAAACAAACACCACGACGAAGAGTTCAATGAATTATGGTGATCTTTATAATTTATGGTCCAACACGTACAAACTGAAAAAGGATACAATAACCAACTATACTTAAAACAAAAGCTAAATTAATCCGAAGTACAATAATAAAGGTCACTTAAGCTATCCGAAAGACTATTACATAATAAAGAAACTAATCACTTAGAGAAATCACTGTATAAAGACGAATTGAATTAGATTGACAAAGCTACAAAACAATTACAAGTGAATAACAAAATGTTCGTACCTCTATCCCGATCTTGGGGCGAAAAACGGTCGCAGAAAATGAAAATGAAGATATCGCAATGGACAATGCTATCGCAGCAAATAAAACACCGCCGACAACTGAACACACGAGGTAACACTATGACGTAACCGGAAATGTAACAAAAAAAATGTAACGCAAAGGTAACGCCATGCGGGCGCTACAACATTCAACTTGAATTTTTAACTGTTCAACACATTGAGCCAAACAGCCCCTGCTGAATATTTAAAAGGGAGTTACCTTGGACAGCTGTACGATTAATGCACCATTGTGCAAGGAACAGAGACCCATACAGCCCTCGCTGACTGTTTTAAGCAAGAGAGTTACCTTCGAGTACTCAACATTTTGCAAGGGAGCTACCTTTTGAGTGCTCCACATTTACACAAATAGCTTTGAACTAGCTCAATTCATCTGCAATAACTTTTAGACTTAACTGCAATTGAAATATGCCATTCATATTTCCAACTATTCATATTTACAACTATAGAACATACGTAAAGTATAATTCGAATACATATAAGGTGAAACTTTTGGTGTCTGATTATGACTGTTGTGCTTTTAATGAACTGGGTGCAATATCAAAGTCTTCATTTTCTTCGAACAAGTTCTGTGTGAGTGAAATGTTGCATTTCATTGTTGTGCATATGACAATTTTAAAGCATAAGAATTCACCTTTTTTTTGCACTTGCTGTTATGACAGAATGTTAAATAAATTGAAATTCTGTCAATGGGTAATGTACCATGTTTTCCATAGAGTGATCTCTCTGAGTGGTAACGTTGAAGAAAACCCAGGACCACCAGATTATCGCAACGCAAATACTAAAGTAGTAGCACGTAGTGGTCAACTGCATCTTAACTGCCTCCAAAAAAAACTAGTACATTATACATCAAGGATTACATTATGTTCTCCCCAAAAGACACTCTCAGCCTCCTACAGTAAAAGAAATGCGTCACACATGGACATGATTTCTTTTCCCACTCCTATTCCCTTCCGTCCATCGCCACCAACACTCGCACAAACACATTAAACGATGACGTCATCGCTCCCAAAAACAGTCGTGGGCTCATAGGGCCCCTTTGATTGTCTTGAAAATTAATTATGTGCAGACTGAAGTTCAAATACCAACAAATTAGAAAATATTTATCAACTGTTGTATACAATATATTATTATATGGCAGGGCAGTTTTGAGGTAAATCCGAGCGTTGTGATTGGTTCTTACTTGGTCGGGATTTTGCCATGCAGACTGCTTCCGTAGAAATGGACATAAGCTGTGTATTTTTGGTTTTTGAAAGCCAGCAAATTCAAAATTTGCAGCTAAAACTAGTGCCATATAATAAACTACTTACTAACCTAGCTTGCTCGAGTCGTACTGGGGAATATTGGCCCTTGGTCGTTTTCCTATGGACCTCACTGCACTCGGTCCGCACTGCCTCAACCTCTGGCAATATTCCCCAGTACAGCCCTCGCAGTCAGTTAGTAAGAAGTTAATATTGATGCTGGTGCTGTGAATAACTAACTTCTTACTAACAGAGTGTGAGAACCATATATACAGGGAGAATGTTACTAGTAAGAGGACTTGTTGGTACAGAGCTGGCTTTTAATAGTTTCTACAAGAAAGAATGCAATTTTTATATGATCCCCCCTAGTGTGGTTCCGAACTAGAGAGTTAATAATCAAAATTAAAAAATAGTTTTAATTAATAAATTATATAATTTGCTCTTTTCTGCATTTCACCAGCCAGCTGAGCATTGACTTTGCTCATAATGCCCATCTAGGCATTACAGGAAAATCTTGGCCTGAATATTAGCCAATCATAGCATGTGTTGAAGCCATATAGCGATTTTAACATTTCTATGTTGCTGTAGGCTGTGGCCTTACAAGAACTTCAGCATCCAAACAAACATCCATACATATGTGGATATAAAGAGTTTTTCGTCACATGGGATAAAGAGGTATGGTAGCTATGTTTGTAAGGAAAAGTAAATTCTGTAACGAAAATACTGCACTTGAGTCAGGCTACCATTTTCTTTTCCATAGTTCTGTGTCAACAGTGACAAATTCTTATTTTCCATCTTTCAGGAGTCTGCCATGTTTGTCTGCATTGTGATGGATTACTACAAGTTAGGTGTGTCATAAGATCCAGGGGCATGTTGAATTTTATTGTAAAATTTCTTTCCTTCTGTTGAGTGAAGGTGTTACTACACAACATTAATTACTAACACTATTTTTTCACATTCTTTAAATATATCTGAAGGTGACTTGGATAAGGCTCTAAAGCAGAAACGAAAAAAAGGAGAACCGATACCTGAAATGGTAAATACAATTATTGTTACAGTGCGACGTGCCTTACCGTGGCCACCCAACAAACTTTTTCACAAGTTAGCCAATGAGGGTGCATGATTATGATTGACACTCGTGCCTCCTTGCAAAGTTTCAAAAATATGATTTACGCACAAACGGGAAACGTTAACAGTCAAAATAGCTCAAGCATTCCTTCCTATCAAGGGTGAATGAATGATTCATTTATGGCAATTTGATTTCATTCTATGTTTTGATATTCCATTCTTGAAGTGAATATTTCAATGTTCAAACGGCGACTTGATTCAAACTTTGAATGTTGATTAGACTGTTGTCTGGCTTCACGCGACGGGCACTTTGTAATGGCGCGTCACACTGTAATGAGTAATTTAAAAATTACCTACTGCCTATAAACAAAGTGTTTGTTTGGGGATTTTTTTTAGCTGTACCTTCAGAATAAGTCTTACACTGAATGTACCAGCATTGAAGTGAAGGGAATACTGTCTTTACTCCCGGTTGGTAATAAGTCAGAGTAGTTTTAACAGAGCTGATATCTCCGAGCATTTCATCAGTCAATGGGCAAAGACCAGACCAGAACACCGGCAACTTCGTGCCCTACACTTTACGATGAGTTTGTGGGTTGTTTAACGTCCCCTGATGACCATGACCATTACAATGAAGATGCAGGAGAGGGCAAATGGTTGTTGTTCTTATCCGAGAAGACTAGAACATTTTCAGATTTTTTGTTTGAGAGTTTTTTTTAATTAAATTTGCATCCACAACCATTTGCAGATGCCATTACAAAGGCAGCACGTTCTCCTCAGTTATGTTAAAACCCAAAGTGTTGGTCTGGTCTGGGGCTCCAAGCTGAGACCTGCCAGTAGCAAAGCACTCTACCAACTGAGCTAACTGGTCAACAGTAATAAACAATGCTCAGTACAGAAACTTGAACTCACTTTTAAATTTCATGAATTTGTTGAATGAGTTTGTTTACTTGACAGGTGTTAAAAAAGTGGTTTGGTCAGATGGTTAATGCACTAGCCTTTGTTCACAGCAAGAGTATGATACACAGGTGAGATACTGTATTATGCCTGTATTATGCCTGTATGCTCATGTCAAGTAATCTATAACAATACTCATTGTCATCAACTGGGTACAGTCTCTCTCCTCCACAGACGCCTCTTTTAATACAGGCTGGGAAATGGGAAGAGATTAAAAGTAAGTGCACAGAGCCTGGGGAGAACGGAAACGAAAGCACATAGGGGGGGAATTGGGAAGGGAGGAAGGTAGAGGCTCCTGCCTTCTTGCCCTTCATGCCGCCCCCTGTGCTCCCCCTATTTTTCATTTATTCAGACAGTCGAGCAATTGGGCAAGTGACTCTCAGAATACACTCACCCAGATTACTGGTACATTTCACTTGCCCAAAAGATACCATCATCCCCCCCCCCCCCCCCACCATCTCTCCAACCACAGATTCCTGAGACTTCTCCCAGCTCGTTTTTGGCATTATGTGTCCCCTTATGTCGTTTGATGCTTTCAAAACTCCGATCAGATTCACATATTTTTGGAAGAGAACACTTGAGACAACAGCACTCACAATTCAGACCAATCAGAACAAAACAATATGCCAACAATGTGTCAAGCATGGTTACTGCTTCAATGAAAAATTGTACTAAAAGACTTTAAACCCATTGACAAATTAAATCTTCATGAGATCCCTTACTATGGTCAAGTAACAGCTATGTTTCCCTTGGGCACCACCTTCAATGTTTACTGATCACTGCTGGCTCCGCTAGTGACCAGCAGTACCACTTTGTACAACTGTATGGTTATGTAAATTATCACTGGACGGAAGTTACAAAGAATGAACCTGTGTTTCATTGCCAAATTTGTAGGACACCTACAATAAAAACATTTAAAGGGGCACTATCACGGCTGAAATATCATATTTTATAAGAATGGGCTGTAGCTTGCTATAAATTGTACTTAATTGTCTTGCAATAGGAAGAAAAAAAGGCTTACAGTGGTAAATGCAAAGAAATATCAACTAAGAGGAAACAGTGACTAACAAAATGTTCAAAATTTCACCAGAATGGCAGCTTTGAATTCTGGACATCCTGTCCAAAAATCAATCGCAATCCACTTCCATCCTTGCAATCCTGTACTTCTTCCTCAAAATAACTGTTCTATCCTGTTTTGTGGGATCTATTTATCAAATTTATTCATGTATTTGGTGGCATTTGGAAATATACTGAGGAAATTAGAAAATAGAAATTTCTATGATCAGCCGTGATAGTGCCCCTTTAATTAGAACTGGCGAGGTTAAATAATAATAATCTTTTATTAGGAAGCCTTCATTCACTATACAGTGGTTTTCAGAAAGGTCCTAACTAAGATTAAAAATACTTAATAAGACTATATACAATAAAACGAACAAATACCTAAGAATTAACTGTGTTACAGTTAGAGATTTCCTAGCCAAAATGGACAGTGAAACAACAGTGTTCTTTAAATTATACAGCTTAATTATTGAACTGGAAATCCTACTTGTCAAATTGGCAAGTGATCATTGATTTGCACTTACCTGGCACCTCTGACACTTGCATGTGCGAGTGGGCGAGTGCTTATTTCCAACACTGTGTAACCCAACATCTCTTACTACAGCAACTATACCTAATATTAAGGGCACTTCTGGGACAATTACGTAGTAGCTCACAAACCAATAACTGATTGTTATGACATTTACTGATCAATTTTAAAGACTGGAACGAACCTCACTACAGACACGAAGCAGTTTATAAGATCAAATGCTCCAACTGCAAGGCCTCCTACTGTTCATCAGAGAAACTGGTCTAAGGAAAAAAAAAGAGAGAAACTGGTAGAACCCTAGCTAAACAGGAGACTAGCCTCCTACGCAGATGTTCTCTTGGCTCATTACGCAATCTTTTCTCCCCAAGGAACGTCTGCTGAAATGAGCGGGTATTTATGTAGACCAATCACAGCACATTTCCAGATCCTGGAAGTGACCTTGAGAGGAGACCTTGGGAATTTCACATGCGAAGCACTAGCAGGACTTTTAACGAGCGTGTGTCTGTGTAAGATTTAAATTGTTATCAGTTACTCCTTTCTTGTAGTTCTCCTTTATTCCCTCTTGAACTGAGAGATTTGTTTTAATTTTTCAAATCAAAGTAATCACTTGCGTTGTTATGACAACTTGGTGGTTGGCGTAGACAAATGGGTCACTGGACGAAAACGGTTACATCTATTTATTTCAATCAACACGCTTTCAATCAGGCCTGAACTCTTGCCAAACACTCAGTCATATTCTTGCATTTAGGATCACAGCAAAACTACAGAGAAAACAGTTGTTTCCATCAATCCTTTGAGGACTTTCATCTACACACGAAGCAAGGAGCAAGGACTTAGAAGCGCTTTTTATGTATGAATTAACACCTGGCCGGAAAGTTATTGCCCCAAGGGAGCTTATGAGCTAGCACGTTTGGCTCCTTGGTCATCTCCACGTAATCTGCGGCTGATCTTTAGGAACAAAAGGAAAGGGATGTGCCGTTCATTTCAGCAGACGGGGAGAACAGATTACATGACGAGCCAAAAGAATGTCTGCGAAGGAGACTAACAGAAGACTGACTAAATACAAACAAGCAGCTAGGAATGGTTCTGTCTGCGGAGGAGGCTAACAGGAGACTGACTAAACACAAACAAGCAGCTAGGAATGGTTCTGTCTGTGAAGGAGGCTAACAGGACTGACTAAACACAAACAAGCAGCTAGGAATGGTTCTGTCTGTGAAGGAGGCTAACAGGAGACTGACTAAATACAAACAAGCAACTAGGAATGGTTATGTCTGCAAAGGAGGCTAAGAGGAGACTGACTAAACACAAACAAGCAGCTAGGAATGGTTCTGTCTGTGAAGGAGGCTAACAGGACTGACTAAACACAAACAAGCAGCTAGGAATGGTTCTGTCTGTGAAGGAGGCTAACAGGAGACTGACTAAATACAAACAAGCAACTAGGAATGGTTATGTCTGCAAAGGAGGCTAAGAGGAGACTGACTAAACACAAACAAGCAGCTAGGAATGGTTCTGTCTGCGAAGGAGGCTAACGGGAGACTGACTAAACACAAACAAGCAACTAGGAATGGTTCTGTCTGCGAAGGAGGCTAACGGGAGACTGACTAAACACAAACAAGCAACTAGGAATGGTTCTGTCTGCGAAGGAGGCTAATGGGAGACTGACTAAACACAAACAAGCAACTAGGAATGGTTATGTCTGCGAAGGAGGCTAACAGGAGACTGACTAAACACAAACAAGTAGCTAGGACTAATTGTGAACTACTGATACTCCTGGGTCCAAACAATATACTTTCATCATCGTCATCATCATCATCATCATCATCATCATCATCATCATCATCATCATCTTTTTTTATATAGTGTCAAGAATCTTCTAGCTGGCCACAAATAGTTTACTAATTAATCAGGGACACTTAAAAGTAATAATTATGATTAATTGAATTAACAGCACTGCGTACTTACCACAGAATGATACTTATCATTTGTCATCGCATAAGACAGGGCTAAACTTTGTGGTTTGTTTCTTTGACAGAGATCTTAAACCAAGTAACATATTTCTTGCTGAAGATGGCAGTATTTCAGTTGGTAAGTTATTGATCTGAATTTGAATGTTTAACAAAAAGTTTAGTTGATGATAAATGAACCTGGTAAGTGGAATTGTGAAATAAACGACAAAGTGATCTCAAGTCAAATTTCTCAGAAAAAGAATTTTCAGAGCCCCCAACGGGATTCAAACCCATGACCTAGATACAGATTGGACCACGAGCCTCCCGTATGTTAGTGGTTAGAGCATCCAAGTGAAAGTCATGGGTTTGACTCCCGCTGGGGCCTCAAAAAATTATTTTTCTAAAAAATAATTTGTCTTGAGAGTGTTTCATTTATTTCATAAACCTGCCACAATGAATTTGGAAAAGCCAGTCATTGTACATGTGCATAATATTTTACTGCACTGACAAAGGGCTAATGTGTTAAATGTTTAGCTTTTCCAAATTTGGTACGGTATTATTTGCAAGTGTTTCAGTTCCCTGTTAACACAGCTCAGCAGTTTCTTTAGAAACAGCACAACACTTTGTGAATATGAGAAATGACTGACTTCCTCAGCTGAGGTGCATATGAACAAGCCTTGTTCATATCAAGGGTGACCAATCTGCAAGTCAATCCATCTTTCAAAGTAGTATTTACTCTGGGTACACACATGTAAATTTTGCAGAGCTCTTGTGATTAACCCATTGACTCCTGAACCGCCCTAAACCGCCCATAAAGGATCCAGGCATTTGTCCCGCTTGTGACGTCATCACCTTTTACCCAGAAAGGCGACATGTATGCTCAAATTGTAAAGCAGAACAAGACCTTTCCAATGATACCTAAACCAGCATGATTAGATTGTTGGAGCTTGAAATATGCACCAAAACGATTCAAAATTTTAGTGAAAAACTCAGAGGAAAATTTTCCCTTTCCACCCCTTGCTTGTCCATGGTAAGTAGTTCTTGCCTCGTTTGCACTTTTGCGGAAATTCTTCTTCTCGAAAGAAGCCTGGTAGAAGGCCAAACACTGCAGCAAAAAGAAAGGAAGAACAGAAAAAGGAAAAGCGAAAAACAAAAAACAAAAAGCCTAAAGTGGTAGGATAGCCAAAAAGTTCTTAAACGTGATTCTTGTGAAAAACAAGGATGCATTTTGCCTTTCAAGGGCTGTTTTGAGTGATTTGGAGGTATTTTAGCTTATAATAGACCTTAAAAGGTCAAAAACAAAAAACTCCAGGATTCAATGGGTTAATATGTACCTGTAAGTCATTGCTGAGTTTTAAAAAGAAAAAAGAACCTCAGCCAATCTCAGGGTCTCTTAGTTGAAAGCCATTTTCAACGAAGCCTGGCTAATTTACGGCACTTAATTTATTTCAGCAAGAAGACAATATGGCAGCGATACAAAATCATACAATAAGTGAAAATATAACATGTTTATTCCATGCTTCTATAAAATAGAGTCAGAATGAATATTGTTACTTCAAATTTCCTTTTGCCAGAAGAAAAAATGCTACAAGGAATGCTTGAGAATTCAGTCTGCCATTGCTGGTCAAGAACAGTTATTTTTATTTTGTGTTAGAAAATTGAGTTTGTTAAAATGTACTAAGGTGATCCTACATAACAGGTGACTTTGGTGTTTCAACCATCATGGATGATGCACGGACTCGCACAAGAACCACAGTAGGTGTGTTGCTTATTATTGTGCTCCTAGTTTGTTCCTGTGAAAATTAACTCTTTTGGACTTGAACACTGAGGTGACAATTTTTTTTAATCTACAAGTTAAAATAATAATGGGTTTATAAATTATACTTTAATTAATTTAATAAATTATCAATTCAACATGTATAAACAACTATCAATTATATATTAATCTACTTACTAAGTAACAAGTTTTTTCGTAATTTTTGGTTGCTCAGTGGTTAGAGCACCTTCCATGAGATCAGGGTGTTGTGGGTTCGAATCCCGCTCGGGGCATCTGATTTTTTTCCAGCATTTGTTCTGTTCATAGAAGGCATATCAGAGTTGACATCTCTGTTGATGAACAATATGCCATGTTACCTACAATAATAATTATATTGTAAATGGTTTGAACCCAGGAGTGTCAGTAATTCATATAGTGTGATTGTTCGGGTGAGAGTAGTTCTGAAGAGAACTTTTGTTGGTGTCACCAACAACAGCTGTTTTCTCTCACCTGGACAATCAAACTATACAAACGTCTAATAATTATATTCTTGAGGAAGCTTAAGGTTTTTACTGAGCTCAATATTGTCCATGATTGAATCTAACATTTGCTGTAGTTTATAGGACTTACAGACTAATTAAGTCAGACTAACTGGTTAATATGTGCCCCACTCAGTGGTCTGCTAACTAAGATTTGTTATCAAACAAAATGACAGGAATTAAACCTGGGGTGACTAGCATCTGTGCCACAGGAACACCAAGTCCCATAGCCTTACTAATCAGCCATGCTACAGACCTTCCAGTGTTCAAAATAATAACATGCTGATGTTTTGTCCCAGAGTCAGGGCTATATTAAATTTTATTGCATCTTTTAAACTTTGAAAAATTAATTTAATTGCTAGGTACAATGAACTGGATGGCACCAGAGGTACTAGAAAGGCCGTATCCTTCGTTACAATGATTTATAAAAAAGTACTACTTATATCAGCAGTTAATTAACATTAAGTCATGCATCTCACCTAGAATCGGGCTGTTTGTGGTATCCATATGTTAACATAAACGTTTATCCCCCTGCAGCTGTTTGTCTCATACTTGTGAGAGTTTAGCCACACTCGCAGTCTTATAATTAATCTCTGGTGTTCCTGTGTCGCTAATCCTCCTGTGATGCCTTGTGTGTGCATTTGTACCGGAAAATTTCTGAAGCTTTGTAAATGTGATAATTATTATCCCATCTTGGTCTTAAAGCTACCTGACTGTGTAATTTCATTTTTGATGTGGTGTATATTATTCTTAATATTTGTAAGTTATGATGAACGGAGTGATGTCTGGTCACTGGGATGTATAGTTCTTGAATTAGCAACCTGCGGCTTCTTGGATGTAAGTAATCTCATAAAATACACTTTGTTTTTGTAAAACAGTAAGTTTAACATTTAATTCTTTTCAGTATTGTTTTTCTAACATTTGGAGTTGGGTCTCCTGGAAGTAAAAGCGGTGTTAGAATAGGCCAATGATATGATACAGTGCGGATTAATTTCATTGTACAATGTAATCTGTTACAGCAATCTCAAATATCATCCAAGCTGTTTCAAATCAAACACTCTCCTCAGGAGCTAGAAGATGTGCTTAAAGATGTTGGGAAGGTAAACTTGTATTCATTTTGTTAAACTCGACCAATATTCAGCTTGCTTCAGCCTGTTGGATAATATGTGTGTCAGTTGTGTATATCAATTATATGACTGTGTGACAGTTGTGTGTCACAATAATGTGTGTGACAGTTGTGTATATCAATTATATGAAAGGTAGGTTTTCATTCTGTACAACTGTCATTGACATTTATTTAACCACCAGTGGTATTATCTTGGTACAGAAAAGCGGTAATTGGGGATAATAATTTGCGAATCATGTTGCTGCAAGATAGCGGAAAACTACTGAATTCCTTCCACAAAATTAACATTCTTATTGCTTTTTATGCTTTCCATCACTATAACTAATAAAAAAAAATACTTGTTTGCACTTTCCGAAGTACTGTAGTAAATCTTTGCATGTAAAAGGTCGTAAACTGAACACAATTATTAAATAAACAACAACGCGATGGTAAGTCGGCCGCACGCAGCATATCAGATGTCACCATGTACTTTTCAAATCAATACGCTTCAGGAGCCTAAAATTCCAAAGGTAAACTGGGCAAATGAAAGAAACTTGAAGGAAGTTTTGTTTTAGATTAATTTTCATTTCAAGATGTACATGTAGCTACTAATTTATCAAAGCTTCAAAATTCTGCATATTTTTGAAGCCGTGAGATCCTGCATTATTCACGCTAAAGCGTAAGTTTAATTTTAGCCTCACGCCTTTTGCAGTCAATTTTTCACTAGGTGGCTTTACCGATCCTTCTAAAAATTCCATTTAAGTTTGAAGCAATATTGTACATTACCATTTTCCTGTCTGAAATCTTGAGAAGCTGCATTAAGTCGTGACCAAGTACGTGAATTGTGGTCAAAACAAAAGACAAGCTAAAAATACTTCTTTCAATGAAGACGACAAACAATAGACTTGTAACAATAGAAAATAGCACTGGTCAATATCCTCTGATGAGAGGTGCGGTGGCCTAATGGTAAGTGCGCTGGACTCCGGATCGGGCGGTCCGGGTTCGAGCCATGGCCGGCCGGGCACTGCGTTGTCTTCTTGGGCAAGACACTTTACTCTCATAGTGCCTCTCTCCACCCAGGTGTATAAATGGGTACCAGCGAATTTACTGCTGGGAGTAACCCTGTGATGGACTAGCATCCCATCCAGGGGGGAGTAGCAATACTCCTAGTCGCTTCATGCTCCGGCCTGATGGGCCCCTAGGCTCATATACAGACTTTACTAATATCCTCTGACAATGAAGATTCGCAGCAGGTTTTAAGCATGTGAAACTAAGCGATTCAATCGATGAATAGCACAGATCTTTGAAAAATACCTACCTGTAGTTTGCAAAAGGCTAGACAGGCTAAATGACGAGCGACGCATGAAAATAACACTTCTGGATCGAGAAGTGCTGACGCATTCCTATCCAATGACGTTTTTATCGCCCACAGCGAAAAGTATTCCCTTGAAAAATTAAAACAGTCCCTTGAGAGTATACAAAAATGTGGGTCAGAGAGTGCCAAATGATGGGTCTGTCGATTTCATGAGTTCGAGTTAGAAATTTCGAATTCGAGTTAGAATTTCGAGTTCAAGTTAAAATATCGAGTTGCTTGCGGTTAGCTCCACTCTGGTTTGCTTGCGGTTAGTTCCACTCTGGTTTGCTTGCGGTTAGTTCCACTCCTGTTTGCTTTCGGTTAGCTTTCATTTGTTGATAAGGGCGACACTATGCGTGACCAACTGCGAAAATGTCACGCCATGTTGTGGGCTTTTCGTTTTCTTTCTTTTTCTTTCTTTGTTTTGTCTTCCATCACGAAATCAGTAACTTTTCAGGCCCTTCCTTTTAACTAGAACTCAAAATTTTAACTCAAAATCGAAATTCTAATTCTAACTCGAACTCGAAATCTCTAACTGGAACTCGAAATTTCTAACTCGAAGTCATAAATTTAATACACTCCCAAACGATGCCCCCAATTCTTACTATTTTTCTTGTACCAAGCAAAATAGTCGAAAAAATCAATGTTTTTCAACTGGGGATTATTTCCCCAACTAAATTATTTTGTTTTTAATTTTGGGTTATGATCTAGACAAGGCAGTTGCCTCTCTGGAGTGTAAACCAGTCTGACCGATCAAGTGAAGGATTTTGTGTTTGAACTAATATTTGACGTCAATTGGTTTAAAATTTTTCAAACCAGTTTGACTTTTGAAACATTTTAAGCCAAAAATAAATTTAAACTACAACATAACCACAACCAGCAACACAACAAAGGTAAGGGTAACACTCCTGAGTACACACTAGCATGACATGACAGCAATGGTCCAGTACATTGGATCAATTCAATGCCAGAATTAAAATTCTGAGTGAATTAATGTACTGTTTGCTGCAGGTAAAAAATATAAAAAAAAAAAACGAGAGATAATTGTAATGTGATTTACTAATGACTGAAGCGGTTGAATAGAAACCTGAGGTCAAAGCCACACTCTTTGTAGAGTTGTGGCTCTAAATCATTTTGAAGTTTGCATTTTTTTCATCAGGTCTTATTTTCAGCTGCTTTGATTTCTTGTCATTAACTACTAAAAGTTTATCTCTTTCTCTTTGGCTATTTGACCTCTCACAGTTATTAAATAACAGTATTGTTTCATACATGCTTTGTTTTTCAGTCCTATGCAAAAGATCTTTGCCAAACTATCCGGCTTATGCTTAGGAGAAACTTTCAACAAAGACCAACCATGAAGTAAGTATTTAATAACTTACAGAACTAGAAAAACTGGGCATCATGCTGTTGGGCACATAACTGGAAAGATATTTTGCAGTCATCAATAAGAATTAGAATCAAAATTAATTTTAAACTGTGAAAAAAGCCACTTCTCTAGAACATCAATAGTTAAAGGAGAAGGGTAGGGGTGGGGTCGTAGGGGGGGGGGGGGGGGGACTCAGGATTTCAACTGATAGGGATGATCGAGGGAGTTTTTTTAATTAGTAATATATCAAACACGAGGGAGAGTGTTTCATCACATTTCCAAACACCAAGAGTTTTTAATGTTTACAATTTTAAGGGTAAGAAATTCGGAATGGGATTTTTGGGGGTTAATTTTTGGATTTTTTTGGGTTCTGTTGGCAGCTGTAGGGAATTTTTTGGGGTCTTGATTTTTGCCCCCATTTGATCATTCTGCTGTCACTTGAAATCCCCAGTACCCCCTGGGGCTGGGAGGGTGGTATACAGTTACTGTTGGTAGCTTTTTTCCTTTTTATAGCAATAATTGAACAGTGAATTTTGTGTACTTAATGTAACAATGTAACTTTGTCACTGTTAGGGAACTATTAGAGCTGCCTTATGTTAAGAGTTGTATTGCGCTGAGCAGTAAACAACCTAAAGGAACGGCAGCTGCAAGTAAAGGGGCCAAGAAAGAACGTGAGTATTTATACTTGTACCTGCCGCATCTCAAATAAAGAAAATAAATAATTCCCTTTGTTTAGAAACAGTACTAGTTAATGTTAGAAGCTTGTTAGGCCATGTATTCCCAATTGAATTGGAATTTGGAAGTGTTTGTTTTTGTGGAGGGAGGAAAACCGGACTCAAACCAGGGAAAAACCCTCCAAGCAGGGATGAGAACCAACAACAAACTCAACCCACATGTGACACCAAGTCCAGGAATTGAACCAACACCACATTGGTGGGAGACAAGCGCTCTCACCACTGTGCCATCCCTGCTCCCCAGGACGAAATATATCATTGAATTATGAATGATTCTCAGGCATGTGCTTTACTGTTGAACTTTGACCTTTCCTATTTCCTTTACAGCCGTAAAGCCAGTACCCAAAGATAAGGGTGTAGCAGGTGTTCTAGGTAAATAACGTCGACATCAGTTTATGTGCCTGTATAATGCATGTTATCTTGTTACAGATGTTACCTTGTTATCAGAAACACTGTAGTACTTTCAGTGTTAATATTGTTTAATATCATCCATGTCTTGTCATGTTAATCATTTTGCAGGCTCCATGAATGACTTTTGTATATGATTTTAAGCTAATTCAGAGTCTGCTATTTATTTGTGTCTTAATGACAGATTACATGAAGAAAAACAAAGATAGTACAGCTTGTCAGGTACTACGTAGACCCTATATTATGATCTTGTGTTATGTGGCATTTGAAACTTGTTAAATGCAGTCCCTCTCACTAGCTGATGAATGAGCTAGAGTGAATAGTAATAAATTCTCACCGGGAGCCCCCACTCCCAAACGCCCCAAGTTGAGATAAGATATGGGAAGAGGCGAGCCCTATGGCAGCCACTTCCCGGAAGCCAAATGGCAAACCAATAACCCAAAACTATCAAACGCATGCAGAAATACGCAACTCTCCCCAAAACTCATAAAGAGTTTTTTGCTCACAGTTCTAATCAATTCTAGTATAATGATAGTATAACGACAAAAAGGTGAGCAAAAAATAAAGGCAAGACTGGGAGAAAACTGATTACAATCATATAAACCACAAGCGTCTCCCTTACAAACCATGGAGGGGGTGGAATGAGGCCTGCGACGCGTGACTTTTCCCCTTTCCAATAGCACTATAGGGTAGTATAAAGCGATACTTCATTCTGAAGAAACATAACAACGAGCAGGCTACTAACCATAATGCCTACAATGAAAATACGATTAAAATAATGGCCTCTGCTGAAATGACAGTTCTAAAAGGGAAAAAGCCAACCGCGAAGCAGCCTCAAAATACCCCGTTCAGGGACAGAGCAATTAAGGGTATTAGACAACCCCTTCGAAGGCATACTAGCGGTTAGCTTACGACTGGCACAGAGACGTCACACAGACGCGAAACTAAATTGTTACACAGACATGAAACTTAATTGCCAGCCACAGACACAAAACTAAGCCGTAGCACCGAAGATCTGTTCGTCACGCAGACACAAAACTAAATTGTCACACAGACAGGCTATTTGTCACACTGACACAAAACTAAGCCGTAACAACACCGAAGGCCTGTTTGTCACACAGACGCGAAACTAAATTGTTGCACAGACATGAAACTAAAGCGTCACACAGACGCGAAACTAAATTGTCACGCAGACGGGAAACTAAATTGTCACACAGACGCGAAACTTAACTGTCACACAGACGCGAAACTAAATTGTCACACAGACGCGAAACTAAACTGTCACACAGACGCGAAACTAAATTGTCACACAGACGCGAAACTCAATTGTCACACAGACGCGAAACTCAATTGTCACAGAGGTGAATCTCAATTGTCACACACGCGAAACTCAATTGTCACACAGACGCGAAACTCAATAAATATTATTGTCAAACACGTAAAAATAAACTGTCACACAGACACGAAACTGAATTGTCATACAGACGCGAAACTCAATTGTCACACAGACGCGAAACTCAATTGTCACACAGACTTGAAACTAAATTGTCACACAGATGCGAAACTCAATTGTCACACAGACGCGAAACTCAATTGTGACACAGACGCGAAACTAAATTGTCACACAGACGCGAAACTAAACTGTCACACAGACGCGAAACTGAATTGTCACACAGATGCGAAACTAAACTGTCACACAGACGCGAAACTGAATTGTCACACAGATGCAAAACTAAACTGTCACACAGACGCGAAACTACGTTGTCACACAGACGCAAAACTCAATTGTCACACAGACAGGCTATTTGTCACACAGACACAAAACTAAGCCGTAACACCGAGGGCCATTTTCGTCACACAGACGCGAATCTAAACTGTCACACAGACGCGAAACTGAAATGTCACAGACGTGAAAGTGAATTGTCAGACAGACAGGCTATTTGACACACAGACACAAGACTAAGCTGAGGCCTGTTTGTCACACAGACGCGAAACTAAATTGTCACACAGACGCGGAACTAAATTGTCACACAGACGCGAAACTAAATTGTCACGTAGACGCGAAGCTAAATTGCCACACAGACGCGAAACTGAATTGTCACACAGACGCGAAACTAAACTGTCACACAAACGCGAAACTACGTTGTCACACAGACGCGAAACTACGTTGTCACACAGACGCGAAACTCAAGTGTCACACAGACGCGAAACTAAACTGTCACACAGACGCGAAACTGAATTGTCACACAGACGCAAAACTAAACTGTCACACAGACGCGAAACTAAATTGTCATGCAGGCGGGAAACTAAATTGTCACACAGACTTGAAACTAAATTGTCACACAGACGCGAAACTAAATTGTCACGTAGACGCGAAACTAAATTGTCACACAGACGCGAAACTGAATTGTCACACAGACGCAAAACTAAATTACCACACCTTGAAAAACAGACGCGAAGGGATATGAAGAATCGTGACCACGTGGGTATGAGAACCAAGTACAACTCACAAGGAGCCGCAAAACTGAGTAATGCCCAGCGAAATACAAAGCGAATGATAAGAAAGCGAAACTACGGAAAATACACCGGGAACTGATAAGCACAATAAAGAAATAATTCACCTTTCCGGCTGAGCTGCAGCCGGAGCAAGAGAGAGCTGTCTCCTACGCAATTTGAGCGGCCGGTTCGTCTTCTGTCCGCACAACCGCCAAAAGAGCTCCAAAACCAGGAGTCATGCTACTTTCGGCATTAACGGGAACTTGAGCCATAAGCAAAGACGAAAAAACAATAGAGTGAGAAAGGGCACAGCGATGGCAGCAGGGTAAACCAAGCGACAATGTGATGTCTGGCATCCGTTTTAACGAAGAGAGGAATAAACAGGATAAAGCAGGACTATTAATACTTAACTCGCGTAAACAATAATAGCAGATTCCCTTGAGGATATACAGAAGTGCGGGAATGAGAAAGTGGGATGTCAACGCAATTAGGGGCGTTTGTGCATGAGGACTCCCAGTGAGAATAGTGAACTGTAAATAGTGAACTAAGCTGGTCAACTGGAAATGAAAGTTGTCATCTGGTCAATTACTTGTTAACAATCTTTCAATCTTATTTTGCCATAACGTTAATTGACACAATCATTAGCTTGCTTGCTTACTCTAACTGATTAAGGGCCTGTTTCCATGGAGGTGGGGGATCCCGGGTAGGTGAGGTAACCCGCCCAGCTGTGGTCGAAAAATAGCTCGCGCTTACATGCAATCTTATCTCCCCGGGGTCCCGGGGTTAACTTCCTTGAGAAAGTAGCGTGGCGTAGATTTCTTGTTTTTTTTTTTGTTTTTTTTTTTTCACAGCATGATTTTTGTTGGCAGAGACAACGTTGTTCGTTTCTTTGTGTTATCGACTGATCTCTAAGTAGAGAACAAGCGCATGCTTCGATCGGGCCTTCACTTAAAGCATCACTTGAAATTTGAATACCTTCAGATTCTTCCTGATTGCCATCTTGATTGCGGCCTTCAACACTAAGCAGATGAACCCGGCGAAAAAGCTCCCCACGCTGATATCCTCGAGATAGACTTTATTATACGAGGCCTTGCTATCGCTCGCTATCATTTACACGAGGTCGACTTGGAGCAAGTCTATCCTCGAGACAGAAACATGTTGTTGCGGTTCCAATATGGCGGGCGTTTGGTTGTTGGTTTGGATTTGGCACGTTTTGGTAACATGAACCGACCCCGGGTAGGCGGGTTACCCCACCTTGAAACGTTTACATGGCAAAAAGCGACCCCGGCTGGGAGGGTTACCCTACCCAGCAGACCGGACAACCCGCCTAGGCGGGTTACCCCACCTATCATGTAAACGTGATCGAGATATATGGAGAGGCGGGTTACCCCACCTAGGCGGGTTACCTCACCTGCGCGGGGTCCCCCACCTCCATGTAAACAGGCCCTAAGTGCCTGGCCTTGTGAATAAAAGTCTTTCATGATCACTCATCATGTGGAAAAGCATCTCAAAGGACTTTTAAAAATCAGTTTAAAAGTATTAACCTTGCTTTGTTTGATATGTTAGGTACAAGCTCTCAAACACCTTGAACAAATCACAAGAAAACAGGGTAACTCTTTTCAACTGAAGTTTTTTTTCCAATTAAATGTTGCAAAGTTTTAGCAGGTTGGCAATTAACTGAATAATAAGTTTATTGCACACACTCAGCACACTTTACAGAGTTAGAACCCTTGAGTTTTTTTTTATTTAGAGTGCGGCATTTTGTGATGACTGCCTGCAAAACTGATGGTGATAACATCTGCATAGTGTAACTATTACAGATAATTCATTTTAGAATGTAATTTAATTTGATACAGTACATGTACCTTCAGTTGTTTTCTTTAACTGGTCAATATTATGTAATAGTTTTTTTCCCGTGATTTCAGATGTGTCATTAAATAAAAAAGCAAAACAGCAAATTGCAGAGACAATGACAAATGAAAACAAAAAACAAGATCCATCCAAAGATGTCCACCTTCAAGCGCTGAAGATATTTATTAACCTCTTTCCTAAAGGTAAAGTGAAAACAAGGTAGCTATATATATTACATGTAAATATCTATTAAGATTGGATCGAAGCGTTTGGTTGAACTGATTTATTAGTAATATATTTAGAATAATTTATTTTAATGTGTTATCCATCAGTTCTTGGGTGTTTGTTTATTAGTTGATAAAAAGGCATAGGAAGTTTCCAGAAGTTGTATTCCTGTAGGTTTTGTGTTGTTTTTTTCTCTCTTATGATTATCCTACAGTTGTTAACAAAGTAGCTTATAATTAGATACTTTACTTTGAACATTACTTTGGTTATCTTTTCAGCTGACGATAATGATGTTATGTTCACAGAGGAAATAATCAGACCTGTTCTGTCAGCAATGAAGGTTGGTGAAATGGCACTCTCAAATTATAACATTGTAACCAGTCAAGTTAAAAGTTGCACTTCCAGTAACCACCACCAACAATAACAATACAACAAATTAAAATATTCAGACCTGGTTGTACAGTTCCTATTTAGCATATGGACTGGAGATATTTTCCAGAGGTCATGGCTTCAGATGTTTCAGAGCTGGGACATGGCATGTCATGTGTGTTCTCGTCCATTAACTGTTCTTTTCTTTTTAGTCTCATGTATCGTCTTCAGAGCTGCAGGCATGTGGCTGTCAGTTGCTTATGGCTCTTTCAGCTGATGGTAAGTCTGAAATGTTCCTCTCAAAAGCAGGAAATGAAGTTCATTGGAAATTTGATTGTACCTTTCAAACTTCATCTTCTTACAGATAAAGTATTCATATGCAAACTGGGCCTGTGTTGAATAATTTTATTAAAGAAATAAAAAAAGTACTAAGGAAATCCAGCGCGCTCAAACTGATGTCGTAAGCAGCGTGTATTATTAAAGAAATAAAAAACGCATCCGAGTGCATTTTGAGTTATATAAGCACGCGGGGATTTTTAAGAACACGGGAGAAGTGCATACTTCTCGAGTGTTCTTAAAAATTCCCAAGTGCTTATATTACTCAACAATGCACGAGGATGAAGTTTTTTATTTCTTTTATAAAATGCTAAGGAAATAGCGAGCGCTCAAACTCATTACGTAAGCAGCGTGCATTATATACCACTTATTAACCGAGAGTGAGGTCATTACAGGGAAATCCCAGACTGAGGCCTTGATGTATTGACCGAGCGATAGCGAGGTCAATAGATCAAGGCCGAGGTCTGAGATTTCCCTGTAATGACCGAATGGACGAGGTTAATAAGTTATTTATTATATGGCCTTTTTAGCACCGAAAAAAAGGCAAACGTTTTTCAATATCCGCTTGCGCGCGCAAGAGGTCATTTGAGGTCATGTTCACTGAATCGAAACGAACCCGGCCATTCGATCGAAACCAGAAGAAACGGTTTCTTTGACAATGAGGCAATTTTTGTCTTCATTTCGCCAAGATCTAGGGCAAATTTAACCACTTTAATTTTCACAAAACAAACTGACCTGTGTTTACAAGTGTTTGAGAAAAATTTTCATAATGCCCGGTCATTACAAGAAAATCTTGCCCGCTCAGCAGCCAATCAGAGCGTGCGTACTATTGTAGTCATATAATAAAACTCGATAAAGCACGCGCGTGACATAAGCAGCTTGCTTTATGGAGCCATAATGAACTCGAACTGACCAATGACAGCGCGTGCAACTACTCGAGCATTTTATAAAACTGGATAGAGCATGCGTGTGACGTAAGCCTTTTGCTTTATGGAGCTCTAATGAACTCGAACTGACCAATCACAGCGTGTGCAATTAGTAAAATATTTTATAATGAATGTTAATCGGATTTTTATTGTAAGATATCTGGAAACATTTTATTTTACGACTTCTTGAATATACAATTACAAGTGTCTAATAGATGCTATGTGTAAAAGAACAAACTTGCTTTGATTTTGATTTGAGATTGTCGCCTAAAAATGCTTAGAGATTTTGTTTATCCAGTGGAATTCTAAATGATGTGATTTGCATTATTTTGTATCTTTGCTTGATTTAGAGGCAGCAGGTGAAATAATTGGCCGTTTTGGAGGAGTCCAGGACTTGTTATCTGCCTTGCGAGCATTCCCTGACAATAAGGACATTGCGTCTAACTGTTGCGGTGCTCTATGGAGCCTGGCTGTTAGCGGTATTTTTCTCTCCTTTTCTGCATTTAATAGGTTTGGTGAAAATAGGGAGGAGTGTTAAAATGCGTTATTTTCTCATGGGTTAGTTTGTGTATCAAGATCAGAATGAGAGATAAGGTGTGTGAGTGCTTTTTATTTACTGCTGTTCTTAAAACATGTATAATCATTGGGGGTTTACACAAGACGATACAATGTGCAAGACCGAAATAAGAACCTACAATAGTCGACTTTGATCTCACACAGGTTACAAAACCCTCCATGCATAGTAGCAGCATGAGTAGTTTTGCCCTGGCTCTCAGTTCGTGTTTTTCATGTATTTACTGAGTTACAGTCTGTTGGTCATTAAATTATTTTGTCTAAAGCTTCTTTCTTATTTTGCCACATGTCCTTCACCGTCCACTTTGTAGAAGCTAATTGTAAGATCGTGTCAGAGGAGCGTGGTCTTGAAGACATTTGCATTGCTATGGGAAGACATAATACAGATGTTGAGCTGGTGGAAGCTGCATGCTCTGCGCTGTGGTCACTCTCTATGGAAGGTAAAATGCCTACTCATCATATTCTGATTATTTTGAAGCGACATGATGGATGATCTAATGCATGTAATTAATGGGGGTTTTTTTTCAGAGGAGAATCTTGAACTGATGGAAGACCTTAATGTCATTGACTTGATTATGGATGCCATTAAGATGCACAAAAAGGTGTGTTGAAACAGATAGTCTAATTAAAGGAAAACGCACTGAGCCACGTTAGCATCAGAGAAGCCTTTGTTGTGAAGTGAAGTGAATTGTGTTGTCATACCACTGGTTTCTTACTGTTCTTATGTTACAGGAAGCAAAAGTCATTAAGAATGCTTGCATGGCACTGGCAAGTATTGTCGAGGCTCGAGGTGAGTTTGATTGACGACCTAATGCCTAATTGGTGTCGTTTTTTTATTCTTTAACCAATCCACAAGTGACATAGCAGATGTCAGCAGTGACATTCCTTGTTGCCATGGTAACTGCTTTCCACGCACATGCTTGATTTTGATTGGTCAAATCAGACCAAATCAACGAAACCCGTCACACAATATTTTTTATAGACTTGGTAAAGCCTTATCAAGTGGCAACTGTAATGCGCATGACTGCAAGTATGCGTCTGCTGAGCACAATAGAATGTAAAATGAATAGAACCTGGTTTTCACTTCGAAATTCATTCACAAATTTTCTTGGAAAACTCAGCATCATAACATGGGGCACAATCCAGAATGTCCTGACACGTTTTTTTTTTAGAAAAGGTACGTAAAGGCACACGTGATAAATCAGGTGCTTGTGAATTTAATCAGTCAAGTGCAGAAAAAAGCACTTAACTTTTGCTGAAACTTCAAAAGAAAATGAACATTTCAGTGATGTATAAGTTGTATCATCAGTTGTAACGAACAGGCGTCTTGTGGCTATGTTTAACAATTCAACTTCTTCCTTTCCAGAGGTGTGTGCATACCAGCTACTGAAGGTTGAAGGAATAGAGAACATTATTTCTGCGTACAAGTAAGCTACAATCATCAAACATACCCCTTGCCTGAAAGCGCTTTTAATAGTTAGCCATGTGCATGTACTTACTTTCTTGGATCTCTTCACCCCATTTGTCTTCTCGACAATGTGTTAAAAGATCTTGAACTTGGTACTGGTTGGGTTAAATTTGAAATTTTTGTGACCCACAGGAGCTGTGTTCAATCATTCCACTAACATGTCAACAGATTACTAACAGACTTTGTTTTGTTGTTTGTTTAGTAACATGAAAAGCAATGATGAAGTAGTAGAAAACATTTGCGTCCTTTTCTCTGAGTTGGTTGAATACGGTAAGTCTGGAGGTGTACTTGAGTGTGTAGATCTAGCACGTATTGTAAACGTACCTTCTAACAATTTCAATTTGTTTTTATTTTATTTTATTAGAGGACATCAAAGAGGAAATGAAACTAAATGCTAACATAATTAAAGTGCTCTCTGAGGCCAAGACGAATTTCTCAGATGATGAACACGAGGTAAAAGCATCGATACTTATTTTATTGATTGCGTGTTTTGCGCAGTGCACGATAAATTGATCACGCGTTCACATGTGATTTATCACAGTTCGTTATAGCTTGTACCTATGTCTTTGGTGCGATTTGCGCACCTAACACTATTTTCACTCTGTTGAGCCATGACATTGTGGTGTTGTGTTACTCAGCTGGATTATAATTGTTGCGTAAGGGAAGGACAACAACAACTTCGATCTTTTCACAAAGACAGGTTCATCGAAATAACTCCAAACTCGGAGAGTTATAGGAACTCATTCTATTGTAGAACTATCAGAGAATGGAACGCCTTACCAAACAATGTTTTAGATGTTGAAAAAAGTCATTTATTTAAGAATGCGCTTAGATTACAATGATTGACATTTTAATTGTTAGGTTCTAATTTTTTTAATCATAATTAACATTTTTTAGTAATTCTTAGTAATCTTTTTTAAATTATGTACATATTTTATTGTTTTTAAGGTCTTTTACTCCCCCCCCCCCCCCCCCCCAACCCATTATTATTTTATGTCTTGCAGTGATGGGAGCATGCCTCCCTTTGCAAGACCCCCCATGATATATAGATATAGGACCATTTTATTTTGGAACGGGGTTGGGGAATTACCAAAAGAAATAAGTGCACGGCAAAAGTAGAGAAAAAAATCATTCACAGCAAGGCAAAGGTGAAAAACATTCTTGTGCAAACACAAGACAGAAAAAAATTCAAGCCCATTAAAATTGCCTACCCCCTCCCATCCAAGTAAAATGGTCCACCCTTATAAGATGATAGGACTGTGACATTGTGGTGTTGTGTTACTCAACAGGACTTACTCACTGCAGCAGCAGGTGCTTTAGCCATGTTAGGAGGAGGTCAGCGGGATGGACGAAGGAACAGCTCAGCACGGTCTAGACCCAGAAGTGCGGCCAGGAAATGAGAAACTGATATGAAACTAATCAGTCAACACAATATCTGATACATCAATGAGTCAAGATGAGAACTGCAAGAACCCTAGAGACCCTAGGTAGGAGGATACTGTTATTTGGGTTGTCACACAACCCTTCTCGACTAGTTACGGAGAAATATCGCGTTACAACCAAATAACAGATGTTAAGCCGACCAGTAAGAGCAATACAGTGTTCCTGTACCATAATTTGACTGGTCATCTTTTTTATTACATTCCGACTGCTTTCTGTTTTGTAGAACTTTTTGATAACGCATACGGATCAATCCCAAAGGTTTAATAATAAAATTATTGTAAAATGATTATTATCATAGGAACCAGTTCTTATTATTATAACAAGTGCATTTGCAATTTGAATCAGTTTCGCTTGGTAAACGCATTATTGTGGGCAAACGATAAGGTGTAATTAGTTGATGAAAACAAAATAACGATGATAGATAAAAAGTCATGCAGATGTAACTATTCAGCTGTTATCATCTGTATTTTACAGCAAGCACTGTTATGTGATTTTTAAGCTATGTTAAGGCAAGATTATGTACAGTTAGAATATAACAATCAATTTTAAAAATGCTCAACAGCCGCAATTGATAAGACACTAATCACTACTTTGTATAAGAACACTTCAATTGTTTTGTAGCGTCATTCACAATACACTTGATATTTAGCTGGATCAGTTGTCATATTTAACAAGCGTAATCATTCATAGTTGTACAGATCCTGTACGGGTTGGTTATTATTCATTGCCAAGCAAACAATTTGTACAACTGTGCAAGATGAAACTCGCCAGTCTGTAGAGATGTCAGTGAAAGATTGCACAATATTTTTGATGTAGTATAATTTTTGTTAGGACCTAGCTTTGAATAAAACAAAGTGAAATGCATTTACGTTGATGTGTAGTGTATTTCTTCGTTGTTGTAGTGCGTGAACTGAAATTAAGGGATTATTTTTAAGGTACCAATGGTAAGAGACACAGGGTATTTTTCTGCAATACCCCTTGTTGTAGCGGTGTGCGACAAATGCAGATTGCAGACTAGCACTTCGTTTAGCCTGAATAGCACTCTGGTTAGCCTGAATAGCACTCTGGTTAGCTTGAATAACACTCTGTTTAGCCTGAATAGCACTCTGGTTAGCCTGAATAGCGCTTTGGTTAGCTTGAATAGCACTGTTTAGCCTGAATAGCGCTCTGGCTGGCCTGAATAGCACTTTGGTTAGCTTGAATAGCACTCTGTTTAGCCTAAATAGCACTTTGGTTAGCCTAAATAGCGCTCTGGTTAGCCTGAATAGCACTCTGTTTAGCCTAAATAGCACTTTGGTTAGCCTGAATAGCGCTCTGGTTAGCCTGAATAGCACTCTGTTTAGCCTAAATAGCACTTTGGTTAGCCTAAATAGCGCTCTGGTTAGCCTGAATAGCGCTCTGGTTAGCCTGAATAGCGCTCTGGTTAGCCTGAATAGCGCTCTGGTTAGCCTGAATAGCACTCTGGTTAGCATGAATAGCACTCTGGTTAGCCCGAATAGCCCTCTGGTTAGTCTGAATAGCACTCTGGTTAGCATGAATAGCACTCTGGTTAGCCTGAATAGCGCTCTGGTTAGCCTAAATAGCACTCTGGTTAGACTGAATAGCACTCTGGTTAGCCTGAATAGCACTCTTTTTAGCCTAAATAGCACTCTGTTTAGCCTGAATAGCACTCTGTTTAGCCTAAATAGCGCTCTGGTTAGCCTGAATAGCACTCTGGTTAGCCTGAATAGCCCTCTGGTTAGACTGAATAGCACTCTGGTTAGCGTGAATAGCACTCTGTTTAGCCTGAATAGCACTCTGTTTAGCCTAAATAGCGCTCTGGTTAGCCTGAATAGCACTCTGGTTAGCCTGAATAGCACTCTGTTTAGCCTGAATAGCACTCTGGTTAGCCTGAATATCACTCTGGTTAGCCTGAATAGCGCTCTGGTTAGCCTGAATAGCGCCCCGGTAAGCCTGAATAGCACTCTGGTTAGCCTGAATAGCCCTCTGGTTAGCCTGAATAGCGCTCCGGTAAGCCTGAATAGCACTCTGTTTAGCCGGAATAGCACTCTGTTTAGCCTGAATAGCGCTCTGGTTAGCCTGAATAGCACTCTGGTTAGCCTAAATAGCGCTCCGGTTAGCCTGAATAGCGCTCTGGTTAGCCTGAATAGCACTCTGGTTAGCCTAAATAGCACTCCGGTTAGCCTGAATAGCGCTCTGGTAGCCTGAATAGCGCTCTGGTTAGCCTGAATAGCACTCTGGCTAGCCTAAATAGCGCTCCGGTTAGCCTGAATAGCGCTCTGTTTAGCCTGAATAGCACTCTGGTTAGCCTAAATAGCGCTCTGGTTAGCCTGAATAGTGCTCCGGTTAGCCTGAATAGCGCTCCGGTTAGCCTGAATAGCACTCTGGTTAGCCTGAACAGCGCTCCGGTTAGCCTGAACAAGCGCTCCGGTTAGCCTGAACAAGCGCTCCGGTTAGCCTGAATAGCGCTCCGGTTAGCCTGAATAGCGCTCCGGTTAGCCTGGATAGCGCTCCGGTTAGCCTTAATAGCGCTCCGGTTAGCCTGAACAAGCGCTCCGGTTAGCCTGAATAGCGCTCCGGTTAGCCTGAACAAACGCTCGGGTTAGCCTGAACAACACCCCGGTTAGCCCGAACAACGCTCCGGTTAGTCCGAACTACGCTTCGGTTAGCCTAAACAAGCGCTCGGGTTAGCCTGAACATGCGCTCGGGTTAGCCCGAACAAGCGCTCCGGTTAGCCTGAACAGCGCTCCGGTTAGCCTGAACAAACGCTCGGGTTAGCCTGAACAAGCGGTCCGGTTAGCCTGAAGAAGCGCTCGGGTTAGCCTGAACAACGTTCCGGTTAGCCCGAACAACGCTTCGGTTAGCCTTACCAAGCACTCGGGTTAGCCTGAACAAGCGCTCGGGTTAGCCTGAATAGATCTCCGGTTAGCCTGAATACCGTTCCGGTTAGCCTGAATAGCGCTCCAGTTAGCCTGAATAGTTCTCTGGTTAGCCTGAATAGCCCTCTGGTTAGCCTTAATAGCACTCTGGTTAGCCTGAATAGCACTCTGTTTAGCCTGAATAGCACTCTGGTTAGCCTGAATAGCGCTCTGGTTAGCCTGAATAGCACTCTGTTTAGCCTGAATAGCACTCTGGTTAGCCTGAATAGCGCTCCGGTAAGCCTGAATAGCACTCTGTTTAGCCTGAATAGCACTCTGGTTAGCCCGAATAGCGCTTCGGTTAGCCTGAATAGCACTCTGGTTAGCCTGAATAGCGCTCCGGTTAGCCTGAATAGCTCTCTGGTTAGCCTGAATAGCGCTCCGGTTAGCCTGAATAGCGCTCTGGTTAGCCTGAATAGCACTCTGGTTAGCCTAAATAGCGCTCCGGTTAGCCTGAATAGTGCTCTGGTTAGCCTGAATAGCACTCTGGTTAGCCTAAATAGCACTCCGGTTAGCCTGAATAGTGCTCTGGTAGCCTGAATAGCGCTCTGGTTAGCCTGAATAGCACTCTGGCTAGCCTAAATAGCGCTCTGGTAAGCCTGAAAAGCGCTCTGTTTAGCCTGAATAGCACTCTGGTTAGCCTAAATAGCGCTCTGGTTAGCTTGAACAAGCGCTCCGGTTAGCCTGAATAGCGCTCCGGTTAGCCTGAACAAGCGCTCCGGTTAGCCTTAATAGCGCTCCGGTTAGCCTGAACAAGCGCTCCGGTTAGCCTGAATAGCGCTCCGGTTAGCCTGAACAAACGCTCGGGTTAGCTTGAACAAGCGCTCGGGTTAGCCTGAATAGATCTCCGGTTAGCCTGAATACCGTTCCGGTTAGCCTGTATAGCGCTCCAGTTAGCCTGAATAGCGCTCGGATGTCGTTCATAGTTTGATATCGATGTCTTCATCGTCATCGGAACCAACCATGTTGACATCATATGCCTGTTCGATGGTTATGAAAGCGATCCTTGGGGGGGGGGGGGGTGTTCTATAAATAAATAGACACGGGGCGTTTATTAGAGGGGAGCGTCTAATACAAACTTTGTACCTTAAAGGGGCGCTTATTAGATGCGAGGCCTTTATTGGATCATTTACGGTAACTCAATAATGGTAACACGATATATACTAAAAAAAGTGTTTGTCTGCAGTCTGTGTTTCTCGCACACCGTTGCGTTGCGTTGTTGTTTCTTACGCTTAGTATTTTATTGTTTCGTTTTTCAGTTAATGGTTCTTCAAAATCTTTGAGAAAATGAAGGGCGAAAATAGCGTATTGCGTGTGAATTAAAACATTTTTCCAATCAAGGCATGCGTTTCTTAAACCTCGAGAAGCTATTCGGGCGCAAGAAGCTTTTGTGTTTGAATGTTGACCAACTGATTCCGTTTTTGTGGATTTTAAAAGTGACCATTGAAACTTTACGTTGATAAGAACTTTTTCCAATTCGTTTTGATAGCCTTTTGAGGGTGTGTGATAACTGAAACATCTTTTTACCACTTCCAATTGTACAATTTTAAAAATTGAAGTGACATTTACTGTATTCTGTATGTTGTAACAGTTTGTTTCTTCACTAAAAGTGATAATCCTGAGTGACTGAATCTTCACAACTCATTGAAATGATTCCGCGAGGCCCTGGCTCCGAACAATCAATATCGAAAAGGAATTCCCCTCTATCCGAGGCAAAAATTGGTCCCATCCTATTTCGCGCATGCTCTGTATTTCCCGACTTGTCCTTAACATCCATTCTCGTCCCCAGAGACCGCAATCCTTCTGGTCTGCGCAAGGAATCGAGACCTCTGGCTGCCTCCAAAACCGGAAGTCCGCGATTCGCGGACTCATTGTCAAATATGACAAATCTGATTGGCTGAAAAACACTGAATGGGTACTCTTCGCATGCTCAGAAATTGGAAGCTGCCAGAGGTCTTTTAAGGAATTAAAATTCCTGGCGCAGACCAGAAAGATCCCGCCCTCTGGGGACAAGAATGCGTAGCATCCACCAAGACTCATGCTTCCCTCTAAGCCAACTCTACGATTTCTCATGTGAACGCTTCGCTGCTTTTTATAAAGAAATGTATGAAATTATACCTTATTTCGGGTTTTATCTTTATTTTTTATCTATTTGCATAGTCCATTGCTTTTCTCTTTAACTGAAGGAGTCGGAATCCGGTTGTTTCGCTTAAGCCTACACGATCTGAGATGTTTCGCCTACCTTGAAGTCTCAACACAATGTATATTCTTCATTCTAAAAACGTAAGAGCCCAAACAGGCTAAACACAAGGTATATTCCTCGTTCTAAAAGTGTGATAGTGTAGGCGAATCATCTTTTAGACGAAGCGACCAACATCTGCTAGTCACATTAAATAATCCCGACAAGCCACATCTAATATGCCAGTGTTTGCGATAGTGTCGCAGCTTTAACAAGGTCAAATCTCATTGGTCCTTGGAAATTCTTGGTGGCAAGGGTGGCAGCCAATCGGGGATCATGCAGTGCTTAAGAGGGTTGTCTCTGATTGGTTCTCATTGTTTTATTGTTCGAATTTCTCAACACGACCCGATGCTCCAAAGGGACGCGAGGTTAGTCAGGGTGGTCAGGGTGGCGAGGGTGGTCAGGGTTAGGGTTAACCCTAAGAATCAAGCTTGTTCTAGCTGCGACATAACCCAGTGTTTGATCATTCTCTGTTCTACTTCTTCAAAACCAGTCATTCCTGTGAGCTTTATTGGGAATTTTCTGGAAAGCTCGTAGAGTATGTATTATTTAGTAGGTTTTTCACTGTTATATTGGTAAAGATTATATAACTCCCCATGCCTCTTCAAATGCGGTGCAGATTTTGGCACAAGTTAAAGCTCCTGACAATGGGTATTGGCTGATTGCCACTGTTTCTTCCACATATGGCACGTCAATCTGAACAGGAAAAAACAACAACAGTTACTGTGGACTGGTTCTGTGCAAAGTACAGAAAATGATTCCAGGGAGTTGGTCACACAAAAATATTTTATCTTTTGGTAAAACAGTGTGTGTCACACGCATTGTAGAGTTTGTGGGGGGGGGGGGGGGGGGGGGGGAATGCTCACGCTCAACCAAGAATCAAGCACAACACATTGTGTTGAATACAGAAAGAACTTTTTGTTAGGGGTGGTGTAGTACCATCGCTGGAACATTTGAGTACAGGACACCCTGACAGGATTTCAGCTTGAGACTTTGTTGAATAACTACTTGAAGCCCAACAACTGTGTACAGCTTTAAAAGTTCTGATATGATATGACTATAAATTTCATGTCTCTGCTTGAAACTAAACAATGTTGTACAGAGTCGTGATGTAAAAAATAAATTTTGTATAGTGCAATGAATTGAACAGTGAAAATAGAACAAAAAAATGCAATGTAGTATGTATACAGGTGTGTATGTGTTAAAAAGGAACATAATTGGAATCTCACTACCCTGCTAGCAGAGTCTCTTCAATCTTCCTACAAAAATTGGGAAGAGGAAGATCGAATAGTCTGCTAGCAGGGTAGGAATTCACATGAGTATAATAGGCAACCTTACCGAGCCGTGAGCCATAGCTCCAACAACAAAAACTATGGGCTCATCTTTTGGAATAATATCCTTCAACTTTGAAAGTTTTTCAGAATGGAAAGATGTTCCTGAAAAGATAGAAAGGTGTTAAAAAAGCTGTTTAGTGACACTTGGATGAAAGTTCATACTTGGTGCTCCTACAAGTCTCTGCTCAGTGGTAGATTGGTCATGCAAAAAATAAAGGACTGACTCAAGTTGGGAAAACTTGAAAATGTTTCTCCTGGTAGCTATGTCAGACTGATTAACACCATCTCCACAGACATGAATAAACTTGCACAAAACTTCAAATCTCCTTTACATGTATGTGCTGCTGACATTTGACAAAAACATCTCTTATCACAATGTTCACTGTGTGAGACAAGGGAACCAGCTAGTCTGTTCAAGATCTTAACTGGACTATGACGCTCACTTCACTCTAGGACTGTATATGGTATGTGCATGTGTCCAATGTCACAAGCAAGACGCACAGACAGCTGAACACAGGCAAGGACTAACCACCTTGTGCACTTCCCAACAATCCAGCAAAATACAAATGAACTTTTTAAAATTGACTTTTGCATCAGTATGAAAATTTTGTTTGGTACAAAACTTTTCAACATAAAAATACTAACAAAAATAACTTAAAATATTTCTAATAAAAAAGGAAGATCATTCCATAATTTGGGAGCAACCTAGCAGTGGACCGCCAAGGAAACAACACTACACCGGAACAGCGATGATTGAAATGTACCAATCACAGCTGTTGAAAACCAGCCAATCACAGCAGAACATTGTGCTTTATAAAGTTATGTGTAACCAGTCGACCCGACGAAGACAAGCAGTATGAAGTTGAAATGTTAGATTCACATCTTGAGGGAAATTTATTTGATATTTGAAAAAATTGTCCAACTGGTTAAATTATTACAATTATGTGTGGAGACCAGTTCACTCAAATCAGGTCTTTTGGTAAACCATTCACAATTTAAAAATTAAAGCAATACCAAACAAAGCAATCAAGGAAAGAAAGAAAACAATATTTTAAATGGCGATCATAAATCTAGTGTTAATTCAAACTGAAGCAGTTCCAGCATTGACCTACCAATTTTTCTGCAACCTGTTGGTAAATGATCAGTCACAGGATTCTTAATAACCTGAAAATGAAACAGCAAAGTTCAGTAATTAACAGCTCTTCATCATTTTCCTTTGTCACAATTCATACCTGTGTATGCAAGTACATTGTATGCATCAAAACCTAACAAAGTTCTGTTGTTATTATTCCATCAACGAAACAAAACCCTGTCCTCATTGTTCAAACTCTAGTTAATATATACTTAGTTGATATATTTATTATTTCCAGCACACAATGTATTAACTATACAGCTAAATTTGTATAATGGATACATGCTGCTCAATAGATAGGGGCTGATTCCCCTGATAGAGTTATCCTCTCATTGAGAGTCAATAACAAGGGAGGTAAATCCCCTATTCTGCATATTAATTGTTTCCTATATAAAAATTCCCCGAAATATTTTTAGTAAAATAATAACAATATTATTGCTTACCAGTGTTATAATTTGTGATTACCTTATTATAGGAAATTAACACTTCACGAAATTAACGCGAATTTGGAAAGTTCATGTTAATTAAGTGGAGCGTTAATTTGGATATTTTTTAGCACTGTTTTATCACATGATATCAGGGTGGTGATCCACCAGTATCATTGGCACTGAAAAAGGACGCTCAAAGTAGTGATATTCGTTTGGGTTTTGGATTTTGTTAACTTGTTATCAGTGTGTTACAATAAATTTGTTCCAATTCTCTCCACAAGTTCAGTTCCTTTGTGTGGTCGCGTTGATTTCCTTCATTTTGAAATTTTAGCACCCCTTTCGGGTTAATTTCCTTTATTGGAAAGTAACTTTTCCTTCACTTTGCGTTAATTTAAGTCGCATTGATTTCCAATACCTTAATTAACACAAGCGTTAATTTCCTATAATAAGGTAGTTAGTAAATTTTACTGTTGTTTAAAACAGATCTCATCCTTATGTACTGTGTGAGACAAGGGAACCAGCTAGTCTGTTCAAGATCTTAACTGGACTATGACGCTCACTTCACTCTAGGACTGTATATGGTATGTGCATGTGTCCAATGTCAAAAGCAAGACGCAGAGACAGCTGGACACAGACAAGGACTAACCACCTTGTGCACTTCCCAACAATCCAGTTATATGCCATTTAAAGTTAAATTAAATTAAATTAACTTTTGTACAGTATAATATATGCTGTGGTTTAATTTTACTCTTGGTACAATTTGGTATTTTCATTTTCATTTTTAGTTAGTTTTGTCAATGTAAAGTGCATTTGGCATAATGGAAAGGTGCTATATAAGTTAAATTATCATCACCATCATTAGTTACCTTGAGCAACTTTTGAGGGCCATCGGCAGCATGAATACTAAGTTTGTGAAGCAACTGAACTTAAATAAAAGGAAATGAATAAATTAATAAAAAAGGTCAATCTTATTTCACAACCAAATGAAAGCTTGGGCAAAGATTCACTAGCTCAGAGGTCTGTCACTATTAAAGTTGTTAAGACTGTCCACTTTATACATCTATCACAATACCAGAATTTATTTACTTGTCAGTAGCTTTGCTGTTTCAGTGTACCTACCCATCAGTCCACAAAACCGGTCAAATGTTCTTGGAATTCTAGTGTGAGGGTTTATCTCTATTAGAACATTCCTTTCTGTGTGAATGTAGACTTGTAAAAGACCTGCCTTATTCAGTGGGCTGTCCAGTAACATCAGCAAACTCTGTTAATATCAAGGATAAACAAAAAAAAATGGTAAATCAAGATTTTATGCAATCTCTCTCTCCATGCATATCTGGCATGGTCGGTAAACTGTGTCTGTCATCAGAACATCAGATCTTCATCTAATTCCTACTTCATAAAATACATACAGAAACTATGTGTATGTGTGCTGTGTGGTGAAATACTGGAAACTGAGAAATTCAAATTATGCAAAATAATTGGTAATTGTGATGAAGAGCTCCCCTCAACCAACTGTTGGTCGTCTGTCGGCCGACAGGTTACATACAGGCCACCGACAGGTTACCGACTGGCTACCGACAGTTTCCCAAAACAGACATTTTACCTAAAATAATTGCATTAATCTGTATAAAAATACAACTGCTATCATGGTGTTTTAATACTCTGACTTGATCTTCTTCAAGCTAAGTTTTTGAAAATAAAAAAGCATATGATAAGATCGTAACCGCACACTAACCTGGTGAGTTATGTCTGGTCGAGCAGTAGCTGGATCTTTTTTGTTTTTCCTCATGATGGTTTTGTGTTTGTCGCAGTTTAGTAACTCAAAACTCTTTCCATTCTAAGGTGAAAATGATTCATTAACAGAGGAGCAATATATTGTTAATGTTATTATTATTATTATTGTTATTAAAGCTACAAATAGAGAGTCAGAGTCAGATAAAAAAAGCTAGTCTTTTATCACAAATTATATAATTGCTGCAGTTCAATTCAGTAAGCTAACGCCAGAAAATTTCACTTAAGTTTTAGTATCGTGCCAATATCAGATGCTGTATTCGTATTAATACCTTAACTGTCTCCAGAGAAGCTTTTTCTAGAATCACGATAAGTCGTTTTCCAGTGTCCTTTTCTTTTAATGTTTTGGGTATTTTTCTTGGTCTCTCAAACTCGTTGTCTTCGTCCGCCATAACTGCACGTGCGTTGATCGACACGAAGGCTTGGTTACAAGGTCTAGTAAACGAGAGGAACTGGCGGCAGTTAGGAGTTTTTAACATCTACCTACCGGAGCTTTTTCAGTGCGAGACTTAAAAAATCTTCATACATGAAGTATAAATCACACTTAACTTTTTTTTTTTCAAGTTAAAAAAAAAAGTTGACAACTAGAGGACTAGAACCCGGGTAGTCAGATTACCAAGCGAGAATCATACCCACTAAACTACCAAGGACTAGCTGCCAGAAAAGTGGAAATGTTGGATATATATCTTATAACCCCAATATAAAGGCTAACCGCAAGCAACCAAAGTTAACGTAGGCTAACCGGAGTGCTACTTAGGCTAACCGGAGTGCTCGTTAGGCTAACCGGAGTGCTAGTTTGGCTAACCGGAGTGCTAACTGGGCTAACCGGAGTGCTAACTGGGCTAACCAAGTTATAATGCTATGATGTGGTATAATTCATCACCAGGTGTCCACCTCCCGTAGGTAGATACTAAATTTTTTCAACCCGTCTGGTTAATAGACGCGGCAATAAACATCCTGATGGAAGAAGGTGCTCTGGATCATGGAAGAACTTTCTGCTTGTTGTTTTCCTGAACTGTTCGAAACACTTATAAAGGAGATTCCACGCTCATTAATGGTAAGGTACTGATAAGAATTAGGAGCCATGGCGGCCTAATGTTAAGCGCGCTGAATTCGGGATCGAGCGATTCGTGCTCTCTCCCCACAGCCGCCTGTCCCTCGGCCGGTCAAATTGACACCGGTAAACAACAATACACGGTAAACACGACAAACATCGTATAGTAACTGGATGTATAATGGCTCCAAATTGCTTGCAAATATGTTATAACAATAGCAAACAACCTATGTTATGTTTCGTCAACTTTATTTAGTAATTTCACTTTTATTTATTTATCAAAAATTCGCATGGAAACTCTTCTTATATAATTTAGTAAAGGTGTTTTGCACGTTCACGAAATTATAAGTCCTAGCGTGGTTATGCTAAGTCCCTAGGGGGATATCTATATAAAAACCAACACGCGGTATGAGACGAGCAGTAACGACGCAATCTTGTACAAGATGTTAAGTTAAATCAGGGAAAGAGACGCTAAATCAGGGAAGGAGACATAACCTAACACAAGGCTACGACCGGGAAAAGGATGACAAGAATTATAAGTTTAATATAGTTTAATTTCAGTATGTATCCGTTCAAGACAGTTACGAACAATTACGACACAAAGCCTCAGACAACTTGTAATTCATCTTTCAGTTTGACTATAATGTAACTCTAATCAGAAGAGATAGTGCAGAAATAAATCCTCAGATTTTCCCAAGCTGAAGGTGTCCAGTACAAGTGCAAAACAAAAGGTGGCCATTTTAATATATGCAAATATCATGCTTGGGTTACCCATGGTGTACCCAGGGCCACCTGTTCCTTGTGCAAAGGTCCCACTGGCTAAGTGGGACAGGTGGCTCGAGCAAGAATGGAATAACAATACTGATGCAGTAGCCAATTGAAACCATCCCCTCCCCCACTCCCAGGACTGGGCTGGGAAACCCCTTCCCTTATTTTTCACTCACCTTCTTGGAACAGGCTATCAGACCTCCACTGTAGTAGAGTGTAAAACTGCCCTCCTCATATCCCCATGATTTGACACGGTTAAATGTGTTAAATCCCTGGAATGGCCATACTAAATTTTCCACCTTGTCCAGGGGGTCGGGGGTGGGTATTTTGGTTTAAATTGACCAGGATTTGTAAGTTGTTATATTATGCACTTTTTGTAGATATTGGGATGCCTTCAACAAATGGCTAGAAGTGAAAAGGTCACAAATGGTCGTGTGTATGTTAACCAGTGGCCTAACCCAGACATTGTGGTGTTTGAAAATACAGCTTTTAAAGTATTGGTAAGATCAAGTTCTTAATGCATCAGTCAAGTCCAGCAGTGCTTATCCCCTCCCCTATCCTGGCTCATCCCTGGGTATAAGCATTTAAAAAAAAAAGGCAAATTCCCCAGGACACTTGGACAACTTATGTGTCCCCACCCTGGGGTGGGGATGAAGTAAGCTGGCAAATGCCCTGCCCCAGGATTGTTGTCCCTTGATACAGTGGTTTATAAGTATGAGGGCGAGTCTTCAGTCAGGAGTGATGAGGCAAAGTTTTCTGCAGAGATTCATGACATTTTAAAAGAGATTCATTACATTCAGGTTGAGTTTCATTTTCACTAAATGCAAAATGCATAACAGTTGTACATATTTGTTATGTTGATAATTTGTTTTTGATCTCTCGATAGGTGATATAAAATTATAGAACAAGAAATATCTAAAATTGAGAAATATACCTTTATAAACATCCATGAACATCTATGAGCTTCTCTAGTCCTTGATGAACTAGCCAATCCGCAACATAGTCCACCTCTTGGGGGTCTTGGGGGTCACCCTGGTGTATGCAAATGGCCTTAGATAAAATTGTGAATGCCCCACCCCTGGACTGACAACATAACCAAATGCCCCACAGTTGCTGGGAGAATGGGCACTGCTGGAATTGACTGATGCATAAATTTTTCAAAAAGGTGCTATGGGAACAATTGTACAAAAATACATGTAATTGTGATTATGACCACAGGTACCCCAAGCTCAAGTAAGAAAACAAGACTCTTGACTATTAGCAATATAATTTGTTACAAAGATTCAATTTAAAAGAGTTTGTTTGGGAACTCATTTTTTAAAAGTTGTAAATTCACAGGTTTTGTAAATATAATTAATGTACCCGGTACTCAGTTGCTTTGTTGTATTTTTTGTTGTTAATGCCAGCTCCACAGGCCTGTTTGAATTCAGGGTACCAGTAAAACATAACAAAAAACAAACAAACAGCAATAAAGCAAATATTTGTAAAACAAAACCTCAATATGTGGAATAGTCATGTTTGTATAATTTCCTAGTGTGTTCAATCTAACTTGGTTATTTGTGTTCAAATTTTAGGTGGCTTTTCCATTCATAATTTTTGCCAGTTGTTCCACTGAGAAGCTGAAAATGACATTGGAAAAAAGTCATTTGAAAAAATTGTTCACTGGTAAATCAGAAATATCAGGTAATTAAGGACCAGTTAGTTAGCTATATGCATCTTATTAAATAAGTAAGAGGGCTGTACTGGGAGATTATTGGCCCAAGATTTTGACAGTATTAGTGAAGAACCTGCTCGCAGGCTAGAAAGTATGGATCAAGCATGCCAAGGTCCATACAGAAAAGAATGAGGGCTGATTTTGTCCCACTGGGTGTTTCAGTCAGAAAAGAGTTCCCTAACAATATCATTATTATTGTTTTACAAACCAGTAAAAATTAAGTGTGGGATTTTAACGCGAGTCAAGTTTATTTTTCTTATTGGACCAGCATGGGATAAGTCAGGGCAGTACCAGGTCCAATACTTAGAAAATATTGGACCAGCAATGGAATAATCTGATTGGTTGATTTTAGTTATTGGCCCTCCGTCTACCTTAGCCATGCAATAAATATATTGTTATTACCACAGGCGTTCAGACTACACTGAAAACAGAAAATGGACTGCAGTTGAAAGTGATTTATTTTGTTACAGGGGATCCCAGGTGCACTGGCATAGCAATTGAGTTTGTTAAAGCGAATTGTTGTGAAGTCCAAGTCACTCTAGCAGGAACTGCACATTTTTGTGCGCTGACTGATGCCACCAAATTGGTGAAACAGTAAGTAGATTTTGGATTTTAATGTTGTAACTGTTCGCATCCCTACAGATTTCTCTTTTTAAAACAATTTGCTTTTTCAATTTACAAAGGACACATCTCTCAATATATTGACACTGTCGAGTCTTACAGTGAAACGAACTCAACCGGGGCCACCCAATGTTTTTGTAGTTAATTGCAAGACAAGCTCAGAACAAAAGAATTGGAGTTCGTTCACCAGCATTTAAAATTTGCCCCATACTGTGATTGGTCCGCTGATGTAGAAAGTCCAATTGTTTTGTTCTAAACTTGTCTTGTCATTGGCTAAAAAATGTTAGATGCCCCCGGATGAGTTCGTTTCACTGTAACACTTGGTTGCATATTTAACTGAATGCCTCTCTACTCTCGGAGCATGTTGGAATGAAGTCTTAAAGAAAGCTAATCCTTCTTCCAGTGAAGTGTCGATCCAAAAATCATTCCAACAATAAGAAACACAAACTGGAAACACTGTGCAAAACAAAATTAACTTTATAAAGTAGATTAATTTCAAAAAATCGCCTTAAATATATAAGCATACACATACATGTTAAATGATGGCTGGTGTGTAGCCTATTAAACAAACTATTTTACTCCATAAGCTAACGTTCTGTTTAAAAAGGGTACTTCCACGATTGACGGCGTGTTTTGTAAGGGTTTCCTTTCTTTCCATGTCGATTAACAAGTAAAAACACTTCGTTTGTTTTAACTGTCCTTGCAGAGCTTTGTAATTTGCCCGCCCCTAACTTACTAGTCAGGGTTTGCAGTTGAAAGGTTATGCATTTGTCACTTAATTAATCAGATACATTTGTATTGAAATAGCCCAATTTCGATATATTAAAATTCAGCCTAAAACAATAGACCTCAGTACGAGGCTCCGGGGAATAAACTATAGAGTTTGTGGGGTTTAGACCCCGGAGCCTCGTAGTGATGTCTATTGTTTTAGGCTGAATTGTAAAATATCAAAATTGGGCTATTACGTTAGACTGTAATAACACACTTTTTTCTTTGCAGTGAATGTCCCCCTGGGTATTATATAGCCCCTTTAAAGCTCCAGGACTCACACCTAGTTGATCAGATGTGGAAATATGGCGGCAGGCCACGTTCATTAGAGAGACTTGATAAACTAATCACTTACTCACTAACTGCCGGAGTGTACTGTCTACACACAAACGAACTCGTATCATGGGCATTTGTTACAGAAGATGGGCCTGTTGGTTTTCTTCACACTGTCGAGTCTCACAGAAAGAGAGGACTAGCTAAAGCTGTTATTTACCATCTCGCTAGAACGCTCTTGGACCAAGGCAAAATAGTATTTAATCTCATTGAAGAAGAGAATGAAATCTCGAGACAATTTTTCTGCAAAATGGGATTAACAGTTTTCCGTGATGATTCAGTAGCCTTTTTACACATATTTTAGAACATATCTGTCTCACATCCATGCAACCTTTCATTAGCATCAGCGTCATCATCATCGTCGTCGTCGTCATATAACTGAGAGACTAAATGCTTTAGCACCATCATATTTAACGGAAATGTTATGTTACAAAAACTATCCTCGCTCATTGAGAGCAGCTTGCATGAACTATTTAATGTTGCGAAAGACAAACACCAAGACTTTTGGCGACCATGCGTTTTTTGTAGCTGGCCCGAATTTATGGTATAATTTATGTCTAGAGATTAGGAAGTCAGGAAATATAAATAGTTTTAAGAAGGCTTTAAAAACTCACCTTTTCATGCAGGCGTATATTTAATTTTTAGTGTATACATACATGTAATTTTTCTCAGAAACGAAGCGGTATTGTTTTCGATTGGATGTGAACTATTTACAGAGTAGGGGCTACTATCCATTCAGAAGAACGCTCACAACCACAATGTCAACACATTTTACTAAAGGCAAACAATCTCGTAAAAACATGTACTTCAAATATCGGAAAGATAATCAGCAAGACCAGAAATTATTGAGATTCGACACAAATAGAAATATCTAACGACTGTAATTCGATTAAAGCGATGTATTGGCGAAAAATATAAAGTGAGCTCTTTCAGTGTTAAATTGTTAAGTAAACATTCTAACTAAATTTTGGGCGGTGAACCATTTGCCCAAAAAGTCCTCGCAAGTTGCCCAAATTTTTACAAAACAGTCGAAAAGAAACGAGGGTCTAACATAGGCCTAGATATGAAGTGAAAATATTCTTACACATAAATCTATAAATCTATCATATGAACTCATAAAAGATTTTATGAGCAAATTGATATAAAATTTGTCGGTATTCGTCGCGAGTAAAAAATTTTACAGGGGCTGGAAAAATGCCATTTTTTTAATTTTTCAGACGTTGCGGTGGGCCCGGAAGGGGCAAAATCTTTTATGGCTCCTAACGCGGCCAGAAAATCATTCTGAATTAAACCAAATCTGTTTTAGTTCTAGCCTTGGTTAAGTCTTTTAGTTGGCAGAGTTTCAAGGAAAATCATTTTTTCGCGAATCTGCGAGTGGGTGGTTTTTACAGAGACAGCCTCTTAAGAGAAATAGCTGTCTCTGCCATTTCGACGACCGAAGATATTAATGATACGACCAATGTCATTGTTGACTACAAAGTTGGCACATGCCCTTTCAATGTCAATATGTGCGATTCTGCCCCATGATGCTGCGGAGCTAAGTTTTCATTCTGCACACCGCACTGAATGATCGTTCTGCAGAACACGATGTAGTAGGTATCACTGCAAAGATATGTACCACATTATAGAACTCTGGAAACATATGATTCTAGAAAGTTATGCCGAAATTGATTCTGATTAATTCACGACTGGAAAACCCCACACCAGCTAGTGCAATGCAGTACGGTGCCCAACAATAAAAAATTACAAATGTGTATATCAACGCATGATCTCCTTCATTAATAACCAGAAACTCCTCACGAGCTAGGCAACCACTGTGTCGTGTGAATTTTTTTCCAAAAAAAAAACAAACTTGGAATCTTCTGTAAAAACTGGCTTTGCCCAAATTTCTCTGAGTTGCCCAAAATTTGGGGCGGGGGGGGGGGGGGGGGGGCCCATACGCCTATGGCCCATACGCCTATGGACATGACTTCGCAGGGGCATTTAGCAGCAAGAAAGACACAACATGTACACGCATAAGACAATTTAGCATAGACACGTTGTAACTACACGCCCCTGTAAACAGTATTATCGCACGGACTGATGTGTCGCTGCGACATGTCCCTGGTGTATTTGTGGTTTTGGTAGTGGGATAGATTTCTCAAGAGTACGCAGCACGCTGACTCTTGATTCAGCAAACCAATATAGGCACAGCGTGTATAGGCGATAGGAAAGGGTTCAGGGTTTATAGTCGATAGGACAGGGTTCAGGGTTTATAGGTGATAGGACAGGGTTCAGGGTTTATAGGCGATAGGAAAGGGTTCAGGGTTTATAGGCGATAGGACAGGGTTCAGGGTTTATAGGTGATAGGACAGGGTTCAGGGTTTATAGGCGATAGGACAGGGTTCAGGGTTTATAGGTGATAGGACAGGGTTCAGGGTTTATAGGCGATAGGAAAGGGTTCACGGTTTATAGTCGATAGGACAGGGTTCAGGGTTTATATGCGATAGGACAGGGTTCAGCGTGTATAGGCGATAGGACAGGGTTCAGGGTTTATAGTCGATAGGACAGGGTTCAGCGTGTATAGGCGATAGGACAGGGTTCAGGGTTTATAGGCGATAGGACAGGGTTCAGGGTTTATAGGCGATAGGACAGGGTTCAGGGTTTATAGGCGATAGGACAGGATTCAGTGTTTATAGGCGATAGGACAGGGTTCAGCGTGTATAGGCGATAGGACAGGGTTCAGGGTTTATAGGTGATAGGACAGGGTTCAGGGTTTATAGGTGATAGGACAGGGTTCAGGGTTTATAGGCGATAGGAAAGGGTTCAGGGTTTATAGGCGATAGGACAGGGTTCAGGGTTTATAGGTGATAGGACAGGGTTCAGGGTTTATAGGCGATAGGACAGGGTTCAGGGTTTATAGGTGATAGGACAGGGTTCAGGGTTTATAGGCGATAGGAAAGGGTTCACGGTTTATAGTCGATAGGACAGGGTTCAGGGTTTATATGCGATAGGACAGGGTTCAGCGTGTATAGGCGATAGGACAGGGTTCAGGGTTTATAGGCGATAGGACAGGGTTCAGGGTTTATAGTCGATAGGACAGGGTTCAGCGTGTATAGGCGATAGGACAGGGTTCAGGGTTTATAGGCGATAGGACAGGGTTCAGGGTTTATAGGCGATAGGACAGGATTCAGTGTTTATAGGCGATAGGACAGGGTTCAGCGTGTATAGGCGATAGGACAGGGTTCAGGGTTTATAGGTGATAGGACAGGGTTCAGGGTTTATAGTCGATAGGACAGGGTTCAGGGTTTATATGTGATAGGACAGAGTTTAGGGTTTATAGGCGATAGGACAGGGTTCAGGGTTTATAGGCGATAGGACAGGGTTCAGGGTTTATAGTCGATAGGACAGGGTTCAGGGTTTATAGGCGATAGGACAGGGTTCAGGGTTTATAGGCGATAGGAAAGGGTTCAGGGTTTATAGGCGACAGGACAGGATTCAAGGTTTATATGCGATAGGACAGGGTTCAGGGTTTATAGGCGATAGGACAGGGTTCAGGGTTTATAGGCGATAGGACAGGGTTCAGGGTTTATAGGCGATAGGACAGGGTTCAGGGTTTATAGGCGATAGGACAGGGTTCAGGGTTTATAGGCGATAGGAAAGGGTTCAGGGTTTATAGGCGATAGGACAGGATTCAAGGTTTATATGCGATAGGACAGGGTTCAGGGTTTATAGGCGATAGGACAGGGTTCAGGGTTTATAGGCGATAGGACAGGGTTCAGGGTTTATAGGCGATAGGACAGGTTTCAGGGTTTATAGGCGATAGGACAGGATTCAAGGTTTATATGCGATAAGACAGGGTTCAGGGTTTATAGGCGATAGGATAGGGTTTAGGGTTTATATGCGATAGGACAGGGTTTAGGGTTTAAAGGCGATAGGACAGGGTTTAGGGTTTGTAGACGATAGCATAGGGTTTACATCATACAGTAGGCCATCTTCGTTCCTAAAGGGGAGCATAGGGCGTCAACCATGGATCTCCACCTAACTCTATTACTGGCAGTTCGCTTTGCCTCTATCCACGTGATCTTATTCTTGGCGAGCTCAGCTATCACACTTCGCCTGCAGGATTGCTTTGGGCGACCTCATCTTCTAGACCCCTGAGGGTTCCACTCAGGGGTCCACTCAGCATAGGGTTTATGGTTCAGATTTTATAGGCGCCATTATCAACGCGTGAAGAGAAATTGATAAAAGACAGAACATAGGAACAAGTTTTATCAATTCAACCATATATAGTTTTTCAATACATTCACCACAATAAAGGAAATGTAGGGTTTACATTATCAGGTCACAATGCATATATAATTTTTTTATTTAAAAAAGCCATTGTTTACAAAGCTATAATAACAGAAATCATTAACAAACTTATTGAAACCATAAATTGGTTTCGAAACAGGGCACGTAAATCAGTTGAATATATATAGGAGTAATGCAGTTTACGACAGCCGTTCAATGCTTCATAGGAGGTGGACATGGGGGTTGGCGGTGTTGCTAATTTTTTTATGCGGTGTTGTGGTGAATAAAATTCCACCTTGCGGTATTGCGGTAATCTCAAACCTTGTGGGGTGCGATGTTTGTACTGTGAAACGAAGTTATTTGCGGTATTGCAGTTTCTTGTCTGACCTTGTCAGAACTAAGTTTAAGGCTAATTAAACTTCTATATATTCGTTAATCTGTACTTTTTTTAAAGTACGTAGCATTATGTTTAATTTGTAGCAAAATACAGTCAAATAATGTCTAGTTATTATTTAATACGATTTAGCTGCTAATCCCAAGTTGTTTTCATTTCTAAGTAACTTGTCCTGTGCCACGAGAAGATGAGCAAGGTCACATATACAAATCATGAAGGGGTAGTCGATTGTGTAGTTTTCTTTTACGAGTAAGGAAAAGGTGAGGAAGGCTATCGTGTTTGTTGTGTGGAAAATTGTTGAGGTAATGGCATTGATTGTCTTAAGAAATATTATATCATGTGCGGACTTTTGGATCATGGAATATATTTCCTCAAAAGTCCACCTCTTTACCTGGCTAAATAACCGGTAAAAGACGAAATTTGCTTCTTATCAAAGGAAAAGCATCAGCGAATGAAAAAAAAATTACACTCCATTCATACTCAGTGACCAATGATTTCAACTGTGCTGTGATGTTTTGTATAACTTACGCCCATGTTGTTGTATGATGGTTAATTCGCGACCGACAAAACCAAAGCGTTTCATTTATTGCTTCAGTATGTTGCAGACAAAACATAAAAAACAAACAACTCCTTTTTGCGTCAGTTTCACTCATCTGAGGCTGTTTTCATCTCTCGAGCCGTTGTAGTAATGAATGTAGTAAGAACGACGTGATTTAACTTTGGCCCAGTCCAGTGTTAAAAAGAGAAACGTTTAGGCAAGATCAGTTTCCCAAACTAAAAGCCAAGTTCAACGCTCCGGGTATTCATATATTTATAAACGGATATCTACGTGCCGAGACGCCAGAGTAAACTCTGACAAACATTTAGCAACCACTTGAGGTGAGATGAATATTGTTTTAACTCGGAGTTATCCTTTTCTACTCAAAAGATATCAGTTATCAAACATTTCTACGTAGCTTTAAAACCGAGCCTCAGGGATTATTGAGAGTGTTTTCCACGCATTTTTGGTAAGACACTTTCATCATCAAAATAGTTTAATTTAATTTAAACGTTAAACGTTTAATTCCCATTTGATATTACTGAAGGGCTTTTTTAGTCTACTCTCTCGCTAATGGAGTCCAGGTATTTCTGTCAGTCGTGATAGCCAGTTATCGTAAGTTATTTTTTTGTGTTAAACTGATATCAACATAGATACCCTTGCTAATATATGTAAAAGAAACAAAGACCTAGTTTTGTTTGGTTTTCTCCGCTTCTTCATTTCTCTTTTGCGCATTTAAGTATTATTTAAAACTATAATTTTATTTCTCTTTCATTTACGTTAATGTCATAGGTGTATAGATTGCATGCTGATATTTATTTTTAAACGGATTTACTGTACTGTGTTATTTGCTTGATAAATAAGTTTCTAAACATACACAAACGAGAGGTTTTGCATTTACTTGGGTTTCTCTTTTTTAAAGTTACTAGTAGGCCTCCGAATCTTCGGTCGGTGTAGACCATGGATGATGCGCCCTAGGAATTGATAGTTGTTGTAGCGATGCGGCTGGAACAGCGTCGGTTGTGACTGATGAGACCGATGCGGGAATAACAGTCCTTGCAGCAGTGGATTTAGCTGTGGCTGGTCACGACATTTTTTTAATTTCAAGCAATACTTTCGATACATACAACTGGTCACGAGGTTGTCGCCGCAGGTGCGTGCCTTCCGTCTGGCTCTATTTTTCTCAGCCAGGTTCTGAATCTTCTCTTGACCCAGCTTCAGTTGCCTCTTGAGTTCACTGCGCCACCTACTGCGGTCTGCTGCCATCTCTTCCCAGCTCGCTGTGCTGATGTTCAGAGTTTTTATATCGCGCCTGCAAACATCTGTGTAGTGCGGCTAGCGGTAGGCTCAATTACCAGTCGCTTTTTGGGGAATAAGACCGCGCTCAGAGAGCGGCGGAATCGAGCCTTACCTAGCGGCGGCCGACAGATCTCTTGCCAGGGGTTAGCTCGCCATAAAGGTTAACCTTCGAAATACGGTCATCCTCTATTCGACGAACGTGGCTAAGCCCGGGCAGCCTGCGATTTCGGAGCAGTGTGTACATGGTTGGAAGGTCAATACGCATGAGAACTTGGGCATTTGGCACTTTGTCACGAGCTGATTCCGAGGATGTGAACTAGAAGACAGCGCATGCAGAAGCTTGTGTTCTTGTTTTGCATACGTTGTCCATGCCTCGCTTCCGTACAGAAGTGTACATACATACATACATACATACATACATACATAACTTTTTGTTAAGGCAGGTCTAGTAGGGCAACCATAAGGCTGGTGTGGACCTGCCATTTAAATCGAACAGAAACTTGTTAAGAATCCCAACTGGCAGGAGGCTGACCAGTTGGCTATATACAAAGCGTGGAGGAGTTGAATTCGGGACCACCGAAGACAAATCCATCTAGTGGCAGGGAGGAGGATTTGAACCCGGGACCTCCGGATTACAAGTCCAGCGCCCTAACCACTAGGCCACGCTGCCTCCTGATGATGATGTAGGCCTCATACACTCACATCTTGGTGGAAATTGTCAGGATTATCCCAGACAGAAGTGGTGTGAGCCTGCCTTAATGATGTTACCTTGCCGATGCGCTTGTTCATATCAAACTTTCGATTAGAATTTTGGCTGGACAGTAAGTCTAACTTTCGCTCCTTTTATGGCCTTAACTATTGTTTGATTGAAAGGGGCTGTATCGTTTGTAAGGCAATAGTTATAAATCATCGACGCGTAGCAAGGATCACCGAGCGCGAAATTCCAAATTCTTCGGAAGCGATGAGTGTTACAAACCCAGGCTTTGTGGAGGAGGGTGTGGGAGTGATTGTTGTAGCTTGGACACATCTAAAAGGAAGTGGGGTGTGGGAAGTTTGAGACAAAGCCTTATAGAATTCAAAGACTCCTAAACTGAATACAAGTCAGCTGGTCTCTTTCCGCACAGTTATATCCTTGTAGCGCGTCATCAAACTACTCTGGCTTCCCTCGCCCCCATAAAAGCAAACAAACTCTGGCCGTGATAGCGCTTTCGCAACCGAACTTGAAAGTTCGCAATGCAGCAACTCAATGTAGTAGGTCAGCCGGTGATGTACAATGGGTCTCCAGAGCCCGCGTTACCCATATCTCTGAGGGGAACGAGAATGTAAAAGGGAACTGTGAATACAAAGCTTGAAATGTGCAAATGTGTAGTAGCAAACGAACTGCAGTTGTGACTTTGACAGCTATTTTTTTTCTCGCGGGATGAGGGCGATTAACATATTTTGGAGTCAAAATATAATTTTGGAAAAGAAGAAAAGCTAGACATAATTAGAAATTAAACATCTTATTAGCAAAGCACTCGCTAAAATGTTAGCGGTTGTTAAAACTAACTTTGATAAAACGAGTTCCAAGTCATTGACTGTATCAAGAACTGTTAAAAATTCTTATAATGGAAGATTGAACAGAGGCAAGAGAAAATGAGTTTTGTTCTCGGAAACAGGAGCAGCTGACAAAATATCAATATTATTCCAATATTATTCCTTTCAAGAAATTCCGTGTTATTTGTCGCCATAGTTACCAATTGTGTCAATGAAAGACTGAACTTCCTTTATGATAGAATTATTGGTTCAGTGGGGCGCTTTACACCGAAACAGCGGTACGAAACAGAAAAGACACGTTTGCATCTGTAAGGTAAGATAATTCTTTTAAAATTCGAAGTGAGGAATTTTCATTTTACTAATTCCGCGTGGAAATGTCAGTTTAATTCCGTTTGCAAACACATTTATGTAAGTCTAAGCCTCCAGAGTCTTCAGACTCAGTCGGTTAAAACAACTTTGTCTTTTTTTTTATTAGAGAAGCGCTTGGTTAAATTTTGAATTTGGATAAACAACCTACACGCAAAGGCAAAGGCTCTCGAATACCAACAATATACAGATATAGCTACAATAATTTCCGCCAAAGTTATCAATTTTGGGAGTAATACACCGCAAAGCAATAGCCGCGCGTTCAGTTGGAGAGTTGACATATATTTTGAGGTAAAAGTCTCAGACAAGATTAGGATCGGAGCATTTTTATGTCTTAAATATATAGGATATTAAATACGTGGAGAAGTGGTCTCAAGTCTAATGCTCGGAAAAAGGATTTTCCGAGTTCCCCCAACGGGAGTCGAACCCATGACCTTCCAGAATACCGGTTGTGACTTGGATAAAGTGAAAAGTCACAATTCCACTTATCATTTATTCACTTATCATTTGGACATATTTGAGCCTTGCAGTTAGCAGGACATGTGTCACATAAGAACCCAGAATATGACCTCGCTCACCATGAGTCCCCATAGCTCAGAGCGTTCCAACCGGTATTCTGGAAGGTCATGGGTTCGACTCCCGTTGGGGGAACTCGGAAAATCCTTTTTCCGAGCATTAGACTTGAGACCACTTCTCCACGTATTTTCACTTTATCCAAGTCACAATTCCACTTATAGGATATTACATATGCGTTATTGACCAAGCGTGAGGTCAAGATGGCGGGATATTGGCCGAGTTCTTTTTTTGCGTGTTTATGGACCGAGACGAAGTCGAGGTCCATAAACACGCAAAAAAAGAACTCGGCCAATATCCTGCCATCTTTGACCGAACAAGCTTGGTCAATAAAGGATTTATTATATGACTTTTTTCGAGCACTGAAAAGGAAGCCAGTTGCATGCACAATCAATGGCGCACGCTAAATCATTTCATTGGTTTAAAAGTTTAATGAGTGACTGTCAAATTCTTGAATGAATCGAGACGAAGTAAAACGATGCGACAACAGCGAAATTCACCTCATTTTAACCCTCAAAAGGACATTGAAATGGCTTAAATTTGCGAAACAACGTTGAGTTTGAAGCTTTAAAAGAAGAATGTCCATTCCATCTGGCCGCCAGCTTTTGATTATTGGACGTTTTGCAGAGTATTTGCTCGCTTCTGGCGCTTTAGTGGTGCAAACCTGCGGTGACATACGCGAGCTAAATATTGAAATTGTGATTGTTGAAAGCGTTTGGGATTTTAATACCACTTCACAGGAAAAGCTTGAACTTTTCTACATCATTAATTTGAATGCTCGACTCACCCTTACTCGACGTGAGCGTTAGAGGCTTCGGTGAAAAGATGTTAGGTTCGCCGTGCCGTCCGCTTTCTTCCATTTTTGAAGATGTTACACTAACGACAAGTTTGCAGAGCACTTTACTTTATGCTTCAGGTATGTCACTGACTTCAGTCTCTCCCTTTTTCGCCAAACATGTCTTCAAGTCGCTTTGCGTTTTAATTTTTGTATCAGCCGGTTTTTGCGGCAAATAAAATTCACAAAACTCGTTAAGTTAATTAACATTTGTAGTTTATTTTGGTTGCTCTCATTCGCTTCAAGACCTATTTCTTTGTTGTCGGACTTCCTTTTGCTAGAAATAGACAGGAAATCTTTGTGTTACTGATTTCGGAAAATAGTTTCATAGCGAAAATTTACGACGAAAAGCTTTTTCAAGTAGCGTCGGTAAAAGTTTTTTCGCTTGCGGGAACATAGCGGGCGATCCCGAGCGGTCAAGATGGCTCCATCTTGACCGCTCGGGTAGCCAATCAGAGCACGAGATTTGCTTCATCTTGACCGCTCACGGAGCTAGTCATATAATAATTGAAAGTTATTTGTGAAATGAAAGTCAAACTTCTGAAGATGCGAACAGACGCTTTGAACATGAAACCTCGCTTAGCTTTTTATTCAAACTGGTGAACAATCGAACCGCACCACGTTTAGTTTATCAGTTGCTTATTATTTTGTAGCTTCCGTGCGAGTCTTGTGATTCAAGGGCCCGAAAGCCAACACAAAGAGTTTGTAACCTCAAGCGCTTAGTTCTATTTCGTTAAGAGCTCTCATTTTTAAAAAGTAACTTTCCGCAGTGGTCATGTTCGGGTTTGTCTATTAACCTTGGTTTGGGTTTCCACAAAAGATCCCTATAGATTGTGCCAAGTACTTCGTTAATTGTTTGCTTTTGAAAGTCACTGAAGATGTTATGGATTCGTTTTCCAAAAGTTAGAGTTAGCTGCACCTAGAGTTAGGGTAACTAATTAGAGAGTAACGGAGACAATTTCCAATGACTTGGTACTCGTTTTAACAACCGCTTAAACGAGTGCTTTGCTAATAAGATAATAATTTCCAGCTTTTTTACTTTACAAAATTATATTTTGACTCCAAAATATGTTAATCACCTTCACCCCGCGAGAGAAAGTCACACCTGCATTTCAAGCCTATATATATCCATACAAGTTTTAAACAAAATCGACGTTTTGGTGAATAAAAACATTCAATAGTTGAGTCCGCATATGACCGGTATGTCAATCTCGCTCCCAAAGCTTCGTTTGGATATCCAAGGATAGGGGAAATTCATAACCACTCTGCATGAGAGGAAAAAAATCAGCTTCTAATTCTACCTTCATTTTCTCTTTAGTGGTCGAGGCCAATTTTAATTTTAATTCCACTTTCAAAAACAGCTACATTATTATTATTCTGCTATTACGTACGTAAATGTCATCAATTTTAGTGGCTGAACTTTTTATTCAAACTTGTAAACATTCGAACTGACGCGTTTTCCTGGGCGCGCTTTGAACATAAAGCAGATAAAGCCTCGCTTAACTTTTTATTCAAACTTGTGAACATTCCAACAGACGCTTAGAACATGAAACCTCGCTTATCCTGCGCGCATTCCAACCGATGCTTCGAACATGGAACCTTGCTTTTTTTTATACTTGTGAACAACGAGCCGACCTTGAACATGAAACCTCGCCTTACATTAAATGCGAACCGACGCTTTGAACATCAAACCTCGCTTTACTTTTCATTCAAACTTGTTAGTCTGAACTGTGCTTTCCCAAGTAGGCCCCCGTTAGGAACAAAAATGTCATCATCAGCAATGTGCCGACTGGATCCGATTTAACCCGAGTGTAATTTGGCGACACCGAACAGGAAAATCCCTAAGGATGAACAACAATAGCTTCATTGTGTTAGAAAATTCAAACCATAACAATAGGCTACGTTTGATATGTAATCTCGTCGTCAAGGAACAGGTTGTCGCTGATGGTAGTAGACATAAGGTACGTGAACGGGTGTATCACTTCAATTTCATAGTTGTCGATGGTGAAGCCAGGGGGTGTCCCATGCCTTGACCCATCACGTTGGTCTTTTTCAGGCTGATGGTCAATCTACAGTCATTGCAGGCTTAGGAGAATCTGTCCATGTGACCTTGTAATTGTTGTTCAGTGTGTGATGTGACTGCAGCGTCGTCAGCAAAGAGCATGTCTCTGAAAAGTGCCATGTGCACCTTAGTCTTGGCTCTCAGTCTTACAATGTTGCGAACGTTTCTCATCTGATCTTGTGCGTAGGTACACCCCTTCGGTTGAGGACCCAAAAGCGTGCCACAGGAGCAGGGAGAGGAAGATACTGGAGAGGGTGGGAGAGAGGACGCTGCCTTGCTTCACATCGCTTTTCATGTTAAAGGGATCGAAGGTGCTGCTCTCAATTTGGATTGTTGCCTTCATGTCGTCGTAGAATAATCTGATCAGGCTGTGTAGCTTTGAGGTGCATCCAATCTTCAGCAGATTGTTAAACAAGTGTCGTCGATTATTCAATTTGTGATCAAGATTTATTTCAACATGTAGCAAATTTTATTGTTAAAGAGCCATCCTGTTTATCAGATCATAGCCCAATAGTGACTTGGCTGAATATTAACACGGATATTTCTAATCGGGATGCAATACCTGCAAATGATACTTTGACGAGTTTACCGAAACAGTTCTGCTGGGAGCATGACTCCACACAAAAATTCAAAGACGCACTACGGTCTCCAAGTACCCAAACGTTAATTCGAGAGTTTCTAAACGACAACGAGTCAACCGCAAATGTTAACATCTCCCTTAAAAAAGTAGAAAACATTTTCATCGCAACTGCAAAACGCTGCTTAAAGATAAAAACTATAAAAAAACATAAACGCGTCCAATTATCAACAAACAAAAAATGGTTTGATAAAGAATGTCGCTTAAAAAGACATGAATTAAGAAAATTAGCAAATAAAAAACACAGAGATCCCTTAAACGTCATTCTCCGCGAAGAATATCATACTGTTTTAAAACAGTATAAGAACCTTCTAAATAATAAAAGAAATGAATACTACAATAACAAGATTTCTGAGCTAGAGGAAACCGCCCTCGATTCAGACAAGAAACACTTTTGGAATTGTCTGAAATCAATTGATGACTCAGTGAAATTAAAACATACTCCACCGATTTCAGAAGAAAATTGGATGAAACATTTCCAGTCTCTTCATTCAAATGACCCTCTTAACTCCGATCAACAAAACCTTACCAATGAGTTACGAAAACAAGAAGACAACAAAATGCAATCTCATCCATTGGACTTCTTCATCACAGAAGCCGAAATACGTACAGCAGTGAAAAAATTAAAGAATAACAAATCACCCTATTCAGACAAAATACGAAACGAAATGATTAAAACTAGTTTAAATGAAATGATACTCGTTTATCAGAAACTTTTCAACAATATTCTTGATTCGGGATCAATGCCTCAAACGTGGTGTGGTGGGCTCATTACACCAATATTCAAGTCTGGTGGAAGAAATGACCCCTCAAATTACCGAGGAATTTGCGTTTCTAGCTGTCTAGGAAAGTTATTTTGTTCGATTTTAAACCAAAGACTTCTAGAACATGTCAACTCGTTGAACATCCTTCACAAATCTCAAATCGGATTTTTACCGAATAACCGAACTGCAGACCATGTTCTTACTTTGCGAACATTGATAGATAAGTACGTTAATTGTCACCATGAAAAGGTATACGCCTGTTTTGTCGATTTCAGGAAAGCTTTCGACTCGGTATGGCACGATGGGCTCCTTTATAAACTGCTGCAAAATAATGTTGGAGGAAATTTTTATAACCTAATCAAAAGCCTCTACTACAATTCTACCGGTTCTATAAGGATTGGCAATTACCAAACGCGACCTTTTCAATATGCAAGAGGTGTACGCCAAGGCTGCATTCTGAGTCCACTTCTGTTTAACCTATACATTAACGACTTACCTTTCTCTTTCGACAATATTCTATCTGATCCATTTGTTTTACCCAATGGAACCAAATTAAACTCTCTTTTGTATGCAGATGACTTGATTATACTATCACGATCAAAAACAGGGCTGCAAAATTGTCTCAATGCATTAGCCCAGTACTGTACATCGTGGATGTTACAGATCAATCCTAAGAAAACTAAAATAATGGTTTTTCAAAAACGCGCGAAAAAATATGAATGTAACTTTTATATTGACAAAGAAAAGATTGACACTGTTCAGAATTATACTTATCTAGGAACGCGAATTTCTTCATCTGGAAATTTCTCACTGTCGCTGGATCACTTGAGAGAAAAGGCTCTTCATGCTCTCTTTGCTTTAAGACGGCACGTTGACTTTAGCAGTTTAAAACCCTCTCTTGCTTGCAAAATTTTTGACACGATGATTTCACCCATTTTGACTTATAATAGCGAAGCCTGGGGTGTCTTTGCTAAATCAGATTTCAAGTCTTGGGACACTTCACCGATTGAAAAAAGTCACTTACAATTTTGCAAACGTTACTTACAAGTTAATAACAAGGCATCTAATATTGCATGCCGGGCTGAAATGGGTCGATTCCCTTTAACCTTTGATATAAATAAACGAATTCTTAAGTACATAAGTTATCTTCAAAACAAAGATCAAAACTCCTTCGTCGTGCAATCACTGATAATGTCAATAGATTTGAACGGTAATGGTAAAAATAGTTTCTATTCCAATCTTATAAATATGCTCAATTATTATGACATTTCCTTTAACTTTAATCATGACACTTTAGATGACACTAGATAACATACCTTGTAGATCAAATGAAAAAGAAATATATCGCCTATTGGAAACATTCCCTCTGTAATTCTCAATAGCTAGAATTCTATAATAATTTTAAAGACAGTTATACACCTTCGCCCTATTTAGATTTGACTAGAAAAAATCCTAATCGAAAAACACTTGTGAAACTTAGAATAAGTAATCACAAACTCCTGATTGAAACAGGAAGATATAACAACATCCCCAGAAGTGACAGACTATGCACTATTTGTGGGCATAATGTTGAAGATGAAACCCATTTACTATTTCACTGCCCAAGATATTCATCACTTAGCGAGAACTTTTTCAGTAAAATAGATCATGTAATTTCGAATCCCAAGCAGTTATCAATTTCAGCCTTGATTGTGCAATTAATGAACTCCACTGACTATTATGTTAATATGCAATTAGTGCAGTTTATATCGTCCTGTTTTGAAATGAGAGACAAATTGTTATCAATTTCTTGATCACTGATTATTTGATTAGTTTTGTTTAATGACTTTTTATTGTAAAATTGTTATTGTTATTATTATTGTTATGCTTTTGCAATACTGTAATGTTTTATGGTCATGCAAATAAAGCGCAAGTGTTGTTGTTGTTGTTGTAAACAACTAATCCCTGCTAACCAGGTCAAACGCCTTAGTGAGGTCTATGAATCGAAGGCGATGTAGAGGGGCTTTTGCTGTTTTCTGCACTTTTACTGCAGTTGGCGAAGGGAGAAGATCACATGAAGAACACATGCTGAGCTAGTTTTTGGAGACGCACAAGCACGACTCTAGCGTAGAGTTTACCAATAGTGCTCAAGAGGGAGATGCCCCTGTAGTTGTTACAGTCAATGGCATTGAGTGCTGAAGCTACAACAGCATTTCCTCTAGAGTACAACTTTAAATAATATTCCACCCATCATCTGCTTGCCTTTGTCCGTAATTATTTCCCACTGGAGGATTTAAGTGGGACTGTTTTGCTCTGAAGTAGTAGATGGTCACACAGAGACCATGATAGGAGGAAAGGTCTAACAGGTGCTGCCCGTTCTTATTGATCTTGCCAACTCCAAAGTGGCCTAGGCAAGCGGGCCAGAACTCATGGTCAGCACCCAGTCTGCCGTTGAAATCACCAAGAACAACAAGGTGTTCATAGCTGTTCTTGATGACTTTACCGAGGTTAGTGTAAAACTCGTGCTTTCCCTCAGGTGTGGATGTCAGTGTTAGAGCGTAAGCATTGATAAGATCAGTGTCTGGACCATCGGAGAATTGGAGGCGGACAGTCAACAGGAGTTCTGACGCCTATTCATCTGGCTCGACCATATTCAGCAAAAACTCTACTTCCTGACTGCAAATCCTACTCCATATTCTGCTTGTTCCTCCGCGCTACTTTCCTTGCCAAAAAAGGTAAAGTTCTTTCCTTGAGCAAGCAAGAATCAGCGAGTTATTTGCAGGGCGGCGATGTCCACCTGTATTCTCAATAGTTCGTCATTGATAACAGCAGTCATCCTCGCGTCACTGATATTTTGGAGGTCTTCAACTCCTGTTGTCATTGTGCAGACGATCCAGCATCCCAGTTTGAAGGCTTATCTCTTGTGTTTGTTGTTTGGTCTCTTAACTTTCTTGCTTGGTATGGATTTTGCAGTATGCTTATCGGACATTCCCTAATCACCATGCACACAATGAGAAGGCAGACTTTGGCGGGACAATACCTATTTGGCTGGGGGCTGCCAGGCTTTGGCGGGCGGCAGCTGTCCAGTCACATCCGAAGATCTCTCGCACCGTCGGAATCGAGCATTGTGGTTTAAAATCGGTAGATAAACTGTTTATGAAAAATGCTAAAAATAGTATTTCAAAGCTTCTAGATTGCCTCGTCTACGCCAAAGGTCTGGCTACGTCCCTGTTCAGGGATTCTATCATGGGAACCATACTCCAGAGAGGGCGATTTACCAAAATTTGTTGATATTTTGGATATGTGAAGAGTCTATACCCAAATGTTTACCGTTTATGCAGCATTATCTTTTTGGATTCTTTTCAAACTAGTTGTGGATATTTTCCGCATTTTTAAAGTACATTTTTAAATCCAAGATGACGGACTTTTAAACTTTTGGATGCCTTAGCGCGCATTTGTTAGAGATACACGGGAGGGGTAGAATAGGTACAAGGAGTCGCAACACTATTCAGGGTGGGAGGGGGCGGGGGTTGTGTGTGAAATCCCAACGCAAGGAAACTGTCCAACAACCGTGTCAGACCAGAAACCCATAAGGGTTGAACTCCTTATGAGTTTCTGATCAGACACAAACACGTGTACTTATGACATCAGTGATCTAAGCTTTTCTTCTCAATAATCTGTAGTTGAATTTCAGATTCAGCATATTTTTAGACATTTAAAAAAATTCAACCAATCAAAATTGCAATATCTGGATTAAATTCACAGCGCACGCTAGCTCGCGCTAAATGGCGTTATCTTGTTTTTGAACAACTTTGGTCAAATACAGTTAAATTTGGTTAAATTCTTCTGTTTTATCGTAATTTAGTGGTCTGGAGAACTTCACTTGGATACTTTTAATGAATTTCTTTAGGTTCTGTGAGTAATTTACGACGTTTAGATCGAAATTCAAGTGACTTATACCGCAAAACCGAAAATTTTCTTGCGTGTGTCGTTACGTGTGCAAATCATTCGCGTACAAACTCTTTGTGTTTCCAAATATGGTACTTGGCAAAACTGAATATTCGAACGCTGTGAACGCGCGTTACACGTTTTAGCTTATGAGCTTCTGATCAGACAACACAACCTCGTTCCCAGGGTCTCTCTCTCCCCGCCCCCAAGAGCGAGAGAAGAGAGACTCTGGTTGCGGCTGGTCACGTGATCTGGGTGACAAACCAAGACCGCAGGGAGGGCTGCACCTCGACAAAACTTTGTCGACAGTACAACACATACTCTCTAGGGGAGGGATAAATCTAGAGCGGGATTTTCATAATGGCGCTTGCATTTCTAAGCTGGGTTCAATCCGCGCTCCTTTCGACTGGCTATTACAGCATTATCCTGAAGGTTAAACAGGTTATTTGCTTGGAGAGTTTGTTTCTAAAAAAAGACTTGGTGGCAGTGCTTTCAACAGGGTACGGGAAATCCTTGTTCTTCCAGGTTTTGCCTCGAATGTTGTCCGAGAGGGATAGCAGGTCAATGAGTTTGTTTTACCTTGAGTTGAGTTTTTTTGCCGTGAGTATTGTTGTTGTACAAGGAGTTCGTTTCGTTTTTCCGTGACCTCAGTTTGTTTTGCTGTGAGTTTCTTTCAATCTTTGTTGTGTTCATTTTGTTTGGCAGCGAGCTGACATTGTTTTGTCTTGACTTGAGTTTGTCATTTGCCGAGAGTTGAGTTTATTTTGCTGTGAGTTTCGTTGTTGTGGCGTGTGTTCGTTTGGTTTTGCCGTGACTTGTGTTTGCTTTGCCGTGAGTTTCTTTGTTGTGGTATAAGTTCACTGATTTTTTTTAGCCGCGTTTTAGCCGCGAGGAGAGTCTGTTTTGCCATAAGTTTTGTTTTTATTTTGCTGTGAGTTGATTTTGTGTGTAGTGTGTTTATTTGTTTTGCGGTGAGATTCGCTGTTGCTGTGAAAGTTGTGGGCCACCGTACTATTCTGGCTTCCGTATAAGCCGTGAATTTTCTTAAAAGAAACTCCTACAGTTTATACAGGTGTAGTTTTTCGAAGCGACGGCAAACAGAAAGACGTGATTAAAATTAACTTACGCCTGTCTGTTTTGAAGTAAAATCAAAACAAATTTCTTCGCCTTCATCAAGCACACGGCAAGATATTAACGGAGAAAAGTTTTATTTATGAGAGCCAGTTCAGTACAGGCCAGAAAAGTAAGGTATGTGTCAAAAAGAAACTTCTATTGCCGTGAGTATATTTTGTTGTGCCTGGAGATAATTCATTTTCTTGTGAGCAAACTTATTCTGCCGTAAGATATTCAGTTTTAAATTTATCTTGCACCTATATAGGCAACCGTATACGCTTATAAAAACTGTGGCCACTTGTTAAGAAACATTGTAAACTCAAGCAAATGATTAAACAATCTATATATATTTATCTTAAATCTATATATTTATCTTGTATCAAAGTTTGACCCGACAAAGATATCTTCTGCGGCATCAATGCGGCAGCCAGCAGTGGTCGATTTGCCCGTGAAAAAAGGTTTTTTGACCATGTCCTGTCCCCAACTGCTTTGCACAGCCTGCAATGTACTAAAATCTGCCGGGACTGATGCCTTAAAAATCTTTTTTGGAGTTGCCGGGACAGATACCTCAGAATTCTTTTTGGAGTCGCTTGAAAATTCCGAGTCGACATTCTCGTTAAAAGACTCACCGAAAACAGGGTGAAAACACAACGGTTTTCCCGCACTCCAAGCGATGTCATTTTAATGTTACAATTTCCACTCCCTACCGGGCTCAGTAGTATTGACAAAAGCAGACTAAGCCGCCCTCCCTTCAACGAATTTTTTGTCACCACCCAAATTCTGGGTGGCACGTGACCAGCCGCAACCAGGGTCTCTCTCTTCAGAGAGAGACCCTGGGAACGAGGTTGCAGACAACAAACACGTGTACTTATGACGTCAGTGATCTAAGCTTTTTTTCTAATAATCTGTTAGGTGAATTTCAGATTCAGCATATTTTTATACATTTAAGTAGTTATTAGTATTTCTTGGCATTGCTATAACAAAAAATTTGACGTCACAGAGACCTGGATGTTTTCATTAAAAAAACTATTCGTTAACATCATTGCATGGTGTAAGAACCAAATGGATTTCTCTGCAAAAAATATTGCTTTTTGATAGTTATTCGGATTTGTTTATATTTGCTTAGCATGGGTGCCAGCTATATTTTAATTATGTTTTTAAAGAACTGGTGCGAAATGAATTTATTAGGAACATTGTAATTAAGCAAAGTGTACTGTGTTTAGTTGCAGTACTTTTTTACACCAAGAGCAGTACAATGTGGGAAAAGGGGTAGAGAGAACAAATTGTTCTTTTCGAATTTTGTTCTGATCATCAGGTAACCCTTATTTAAAATGAGTAATTTATTCGATACTTGTGTTTTACTTTCATGACCTTGCTGTGCGATAATTATCGGTCCAAACAACTTTTCTCCACAGCTCAGGAGAACTCTCAAGTTACCTCTTCAGCTTTTTACGCTTAAACTATGTAATTACTGGTATTTACCCATTTTTTTTCTAAATAAAAATGAACCGTAAGAAAATTTCAACGGTTTGCGTTGTTTTTTTTATGTTTTAGATTATTTATTTTAATTCAAGTGTTGATTAAAATAAAATCCTATCTCTGTTTATTTCAGCGGCGTATTATTATTATTATCATTATTATTTATTTATTTTGATTATTGAAACTCTTACAGCGGACCTTAATCAGAGATGAAGAAAATTAATGAATATGGAGGCCATGTATTTGCATACCAAGTATAGGAACCCCCAAGAGCTGTCGATAAAAATAATCTTGAAAGTCAAGAAAGCAGGTATGATTCTTTGCATGTGTTAGCTATTTCACATAGTCCTATAAAATTATGAATTATTTGTGCATTTATGTAGATTATAAAATAAATTCAATGCAAAACAATAATCAAGGAAATTTGTGAAATGCAGTCAATGAAATCAGTGTCAGAGTGAAACAAAACGCACGTTGAAAAATTCTTATTAACACCAAAAGATCGATCACTTGGTTTCTTTGGTTCTCTGAAAGAAGAATTGTTTTAGTTGAAGCGATTTTTTGGCATAAGAAACAGGGAGGGCGGTTTGTCCGAAAATAAAATTGTAAGAGATAAGCTATCGACCCCCCACTCGGGAGATGGTCGGAAATTCAAAACGTGTAACTGGTTTAACGATGCATGTAGAAAGATTAAACGATTGTTCCCTAACACCGAGATTTTGGATTTAGCGATGTACACTGTAAACATGGAATTATCAGCCCGGCTTTACCGTCTGATCAGCCTTTTGATCACAATATCTGTGAAGAAATTATCGCATGTTTTTCCGCAAGCCGGTACCATATAAATGTGAGATGTATGGACAACTTGTGCGAGTGGAAATTGAAGCGTAATCTTAACACATAAAAAACACAACTTGTCAATAATATGCCGGTGAAAATACCGTGTATAACATCAATTTGACTGCAGGGATTAACATCAATAAACAGTTAATGGTAAAGTGAGTAGGTTTAAGGTTTAATGAACACTGTAAGCAAATGTTAAAATTTAACACTGCTCAAAAGAAAATTTGTCAATAGCTTTATCGATCCAAAATCTTATTCTATTAAAAAAGAACCTTTGGCTTTCTACATATTGACATGTAAATTTTACACAGCGCGGCTATTGCGTTTAAGAATTACGTTTAACATGATACAAATGATTTGGAGTGCTACTATTTGCTCATGGTGTATTTTTTCACAGAATATTTCGTCTCTTGAGCCCCAATGTTTAATTGCTCCAGTTAATAAAATTCTCACAAAATCTTCCTAAATATCCACACAAGCTTAATTTTGAGGGTTAAAGTTAAAAAAGCTTAAGATGTTGATGTTACAACCTTAAGATGAACTTCAGTTATTACATATTGGCTAGCATACGCTTTCCCTTCATTGTAGTAAATATGTATGAAAATTTATTATATATTTTATTCAAAGTTCTTAAGCCTAGAGTTTGCTGTATTACATTGTTCTGTCCCTTTCTGTAGAATCTCTAAATTACTTTTTATTATTAATTATTAACAGTTCACCTTGGATGATGTGAAATTACCTCTCATAAACATGATTCGTTTGCCATTCTTTCTTTGTGTTTTCAGGAGGTCAATCTTTCTGCTGACTACTGAGTGCGGGTAACAGAGTTTTACCTTAAGCCTTTTTTGGGATTGCAAACAGCCAAAGACACATAATTTGTCGGTTGTTATTTTTTGAAAGTAATAAACAATTCGACTGTATTTTTGCGTTCTTGTGCAAAACATTTACTTTAGGGGAATATTCCAACCTTTAAATCAACATTAAAAATATTCTTTAACTGCTGTATTATTAAATAACAGCAAGAGGTACACGAGAAAACGAAAAAAAACTGATAAATTATTGATTTTGCAGGTGTAAAAAGCGCTTGTGTTGACCGCGTCAAGTCGTCCGGTGATGAAATAGTCCACGGTGAAGCCATAAAATGAACTGCATTCAAATGTTAGCGAGGTTGCTTTGTGTTTTCATGTGCATCACATTCTGCGCCAGCCTGTAAGTTTTGTTTTATTTTAATAACTACTTCCTCTAATAACTATTTCCTTTACTACTACTTAAAAGTTTTGATCTTCGTAAACTACATAAAGCGAAGTCGCCTTTCTTTTGACCTATTACATTGTGGCCGTAAGGAATTCTATGTACGAGGCTTTTATTTCGCACCCACAAAATAAAGCATTTTCTCAAGCATTTTACAGAAGAGCTGTAAGATTTCTGATTGTGACGAGCTATCTCGATTTAGAAATTTGTCGGCAGTGGGAGACTATCAAATCCTATGCACAGCATGGTAGAGACCAAGGGCAGTTATAAAATACATGTTATTAAATGTGCTGCTTGCTTCAACTTCACCACGTTCATTCATCACTTTAACACTGTTAAATTCACACTTCTATGATCAAGACCAGGCCAACTGTTTTCGAGCCTTTGCCAGTTTTTCACAAGCAAGTATTTTTAAAAGAATTGAACCGTTGAAGCTGAAAAAATCGACAAGTTTCGTTAAATATTTAGTGAGTATTGTCAATATTTGTTCGCTGTTTTGCTGTACAATCTTATTTTGTTTAGTTGAAACCAACACTTTTCTACCGGTTATATTTCAGTGGTAATCACCATTTATTGTAAAATAAGCTATCGTATATCGAAACGCCAAAATTATACCTTTGTAGTTTGTTCCTGAAAGGTATATAAACACGGACTCAACACGAGTTTCTGTTGGAAAAAAAAACACCTTCTATTTTACACCTCTCATTTCTTTTCTTGGGGTGAGACCGTTGAAAACAAAACTCGATCAGGGCAGGAGGTAAATATACTGTACGAAATGATGCGCTGGTACATATCCACCTTGGCAACGATAACAGTAATCGTTTGTAAAAATGGAGAAATTTCTCGGATTCTAGTCAAACCTTTTATTTCCAATTCACAAATATTTTGAAGTATCTTCAAGACCGCTTAAAGTTGAGTAAAAAACAGTGAACTTTTCAGTAAGGAGCATTTTGTCCATTTTGTCCTTTCAATAAATTTAAAAGCTAAAAAATTAATTCCAACATCTCCTCTTTCTCTTTAGTAACTGGAATTCCTACGATGACTACATTTCCAAATATTTGATTTTGAACGCCAAAACACGATCAAAGTGTTATTTTAAAATGTTATCTTGTATTAGTCTCAAAGAACGTAGCCAGCTGTGTATAAAGGCGCTCCAACCTTATTCAAGGGTAGAATATCAATGTAAGCGTCAGACAATAAAATCAAATAATGACTTAGAAAAAGAAATAATCCTGCTAGCATATTACATTAAAAATAGCTCAGGCGTTCCTCTCAGGTGTGAATTAATATATTCATTAATTAAAATTTTTTGCGTTCTTTGCTTCAACATTTCAGTTTTGAAATCGAAAAACAATTGCCTGTAGGTAGACCTAGATATTCATTCAAACTTTGTCCTTTGTTTTTTTTTTATCTTAAGAAGACTTAAATTTTGAAATAAAAAGTGGAGGGGGCCCTTGTTTTCGTTTAGGAGTAGGAGGAACTTTTGTGCGACTGCTTCTAGAAACGTTTCCATTTGAAACGTTCACTTGACGCTTCGTGAATGGAATGCTGAAGAACACACTGAAGAATGGAACACTGAAGCGAATAAATAATCAAATTTCATTTACTGAATTCATTAATTCACAGTTCAGAATATCCGGGCTTATAATTTTGCTTGTACACTGCGAAGATCATTTCTCTCATTTCATGCATGTTTCCACGGCAGTTCACATATATGTCTTTCGCATATTCACTCTGTTATCATATGGCCCATATGTGGGACATTAGTACCGACAGTTCACCTGTCCCCAACGTATCAAGGCTTCATAGCTCAGTTGGTAGAGCAACTCACCGTTATTGTGGAGGTCATGGGTTCGAATCCCGTTGTAGCCTTGAGACTTTTTTTCAGGCTAAAAATTCAATTGCTAGAGCTGCGAAAATTATTTCACTCATTTCACTTAACATTTTAGTTTGCTTGTTTCACCGTAAAGCTTGGTTTTCGTACTTTTTCGCAACATTTTTTGCAAGTGTGTAATTTTAGGATGTATGACTTCTTTCTTCTTTAGTGAGGGTAATCATAATACCACTAACGGCTCCGCTTTGGACAAAGAGTGGATTGTAAACTCGTCTAAGATCTTGGACAAATTGATGATAGATTATGATCCTTCCATGGCACCATTTGTACCAGGTATGTCATCTCACAGGTTGCGGCCTGATGTGGACTGGCTCGAATAATGAGCATGCAGCTCTTCAAAAGATCTTTATGATTTAAATTTGACATATTTACCAACATTTTTATGAAACGTTGGTCATTTCTCTTCTTGTGTTTAAACCAAAACCCATTCAGAATGTCTCATGCTACGATCATACGCACTAGTACGTGAAGGCCGCATTACAAAATTGAGTCATCGGACTGAAGTGAAAACAACATCACTGAAAAGGGTCATTACAGTTCTGTTTTCATTTTAGGTAAGCCAGTTAAAGTGAATATTAATATGGACGTCCTTGCTTTTGGTGAAGTGAAGGAGGCAAACATGGTAAGCTAATACATTCCGGCTTGGTTTATGGCTTTCCCTTCGTATTATATGCTTATCAACGAGTTATTCATAAGTTTGTATTGCATTTCGCTATATAAATGCACTTTTGTGTCCGTGACGGACTGACTGACTGACAGACCAATTTAATGGGTGTCCGTTAAAGCGCCTGCACATTTTACATTCTGTCAGAAAGTCCAGGAAATTTCCCCGTTGTAGATGAAAGTCGCTCAATTTGCGCTTAACAGGAATCACGAAGACACTGAGCGTCGACCATCTTGAACAAGTGCTATCGCCGGGTACTCTTGAACTGAAGAATGGTTCGACTGCTTTAAATTAAACTGGCGGACATGGGGCCGCCGCATGGCGAAACTACACCCTTATTACGAAGCTTTTTAAAAAGGAGGAAGAACATCAAGTAGCAACGCGGTTGGCTGTGTTGGGGAATAAGGCAAACAAGGTGTTACGTGCTTTTACAGTGGCTAGCGCTCCAAGAGAAGTCGTCGGTATTGAAGAAATTTGAGGAATATTGAATACCTCGTAAAAACTATTTACGAACATTATCTTCCGTTTATTAACTATATTTTAAAACGGTACATGTTGATCAATACCATAAAAGCTCTAGTATTAAGCCCCCTGTCTGGAAATTAAATGATCTTACAAGTTCCCCTTCCGAAAAAGGTAAATAACGACAATTTATGAACAAAGAGACAAAGCAACTTTATGCTTTTGAAGGTGTTCATTTACCACCTTTACTAAATATTGTTGCTATTTTGTGAAAATGCGTAACCAAAGAACACTAAAACATTAAAATATCCACTATTTGATTGGATTTGAAATAAACCCTTTCCCGTCTGTGTTAAGCCCTCATCAAAAGGTCCGGATTGAAAAGAATTAAACCCCTGAGGCTTAATAGAGCATTTGACAGAACTTCGAAAAAAGTGTCCAGCCAAAATCAAGGTATCTACAGGTTGAGACAAGTTCCATTTATGCACGACATGCGCTGAAAGCCATTCAGTTTGTGAGATAGTAACCTTGGCCAGTTATGCTTTCTGGCAGGTAGAACTTCGGGCGGAAGAGAATGCAATAAAAAGTGAACCAGAACTTTGCCAACGAAAACAAACTGCATCAGGGACATAGATGGGCTCAGAGAAGTCGAGGACAAGACGATTTCGTGGTTGTTGGATATGATAACACTCCTACTCAATAGCAAGCAGACATGACCAGTTTGCAGAAATATAACATCCACTGAAGGGGAATACAGGCAAGGAAGTACCATGCCCTTGGCTGATACATACCTGAAGAACGAACTAGGAAACGTAAGAGTGCGTTTCTTTGGGAGAATCCAAGATTGGATTTTTAATCTCAGATCACAAGGGTACTTTGCTCCCAAAGAAACGAAGAATCCGAAAAATCAAATTGATTATTTTGCCATGGCAACCGCGTAAACACTGCTCGTACCGAACATAAAATATCAGTAGCTGAAATCATTTCAGCATACAAAGCTTCTCAAAAATCACACGATGAACAATTCTTCTTGACCTTGAAGCATAATGTGAAGAAAATGCATCTGAAGCGAAGAATTCTGCGAAAACATGATCAACGCAAACTACACTCCTGACGATTCCAGAGAGGTATAGCTTCCGTTTGCACACAGCGACTGTTCTAGAAAACATGCAAACAGTTTTAAATGACACTTCACATTGATCAAGCTACCGTTACCTTTTATAACTCATCACTTTTGTATGTTAATCGAAATAGACGCTTGAAAACCTACCGTATTAACAGTGTTTATAAATGGCGTACCTGTATTTTCACAGTGAAGACCGACTGCCGAGCCAATGCACTCTTTTCGAATCCTTTCCCGAGGAAACGTACGGATCATGAATCCTAAAAATCCGGATTAACATTTGATGTAATGAATCCACTCGGATTTTGAATTTTCCAAATTCATAATCCATTTTTGGATTTTAGTAATGAAGCGCAAAATCTGTTTTTGGATATAAGAATCCGATTTGGATTTCCCCAAAGAAACGCACCCTAAGTCCAATCGATCCCGGAACGACAATTAATTGGCCCTTGGGTTAGAGCAGACCAGACATGCTGAAGACCTGAGTGTTTTCCCAAATCGATTGAAGAGGCCGCGTGAAGAGACCGCCAACAATAATTAATTGCCGATTCTTTTCGCACAATCAGTGAAGGTTGGCCAGAGATCCTTGCACAAGCACGTTAATGTAATAGACCTCGAAGAGTACGCGAGTTATCGAGCACTACTAGATCTAGAATGGCAGGGATGAGCTGACTACAGAAGACGGATTGTTATACAAAGGCCGTCCTCTAGTGATACGTATACCCGTAAAGAACGTCCTGATATTGTAAAGAGCCTGCATAAATGCCATATTGGCATTAAAGGGGCATTGCGTCGAGCTTGTGACATTGTTTACTGGCCTGGGATCACAGCCCAGCTAAAGGATTGCTTGTCAAATTGATGCATTTACAGCCGTTATCGGCCTGAATAATGAAAAGAGCTGTTAAAGCCCCATGATGTGCCAAATGTATCCTGGGAAAAAGTTGGAGTTGAGTCATTCATGCCGTAGAGGCAGGCATTCATGATAGCTGTTGATTACGACTCAGGTTATTTTAAGGTGCACGATACGAGTAGCGCTACAAGCACTTCAGTCTTGTAACCGTGGTTTTTAAGGCATGGTATTCCTGTGATAGTTAAAAGTGACAATTGGCCTCAATACAACAGGGAAATTTCCAAGACATTCAGCAAAGAATGGGGCTTTTGGCCGCATTGCATCAAGTCCTTGCATGCACAAAGTAATGCCCGTGTTGAAAATACAGTCAAGACCTGCAAATCCCTATTGATAACAGCGCGTGTAGATTTCACTGGGAGGCATTATCGTCGGAGCTGCAGATGGCTTCGATCAACTACCGAAGAGCCACGCAGCTGACTTAGCTGAGTCAAGCCATGAGTGTCCAAACCCTACCATTGTGGTTGCAAGATTACGAGTGCTGACCTTTCACAACTGAAATGTTCCGTTGCTTAGCAAGCACCGACTTAAGTAATTTGCCTCGAATATTATGTGCCCATACAGGAAAATTTTTGAAAATGGACAGTTTCACCATTGTTTAACCGTAGTTGTTGATTGTTCGTTTTACCATGAAACAAAGAAAAGGAAATGTAACGAGTATGCTTATTTGTAGTATTCACCCTTCCTGCAAAACGACTCACGTGATCCCTGGCCAGTCAGCAATATTAAGGATTCTGTGATCAGCATTAAATAGAGTTGCGTTCGCAAATGTGTGTCTGATTGTGCATTCCACATGTTATAAATATTTGACAATGGCCTTAATATAAGACACTTTAAATAAAATATTGTCATAATTGCATCTCTGCTAGGAAAGAAGCTGACAGGATGACAATACTGTTTAAATCACCGACTGATGCGCGTATAAATATATATTTTGTGTGGCAGTGATAGAAGTTGGATATCTCAAGTAAGTTGTCGTTATTATTAATGTGCAGTCTGTTGTTGCATTATTTTCACAGGAGTATGGATTAGACTTATATTTTCTTCAAGTGTGGACTGACATCAGGTTGGCTCACGGTCAAAATAGAGCTTTCTCTCTCAGTGGAAATGACATAAGGAAAGTTTGGACGCCAGATACGTATTTCATGAACGCTAAGAAAACAGAGATAAAAGATGTAAGTTCCCTTTTTTGTTGCTTATTTGATGTTCGCTGCGAATAAGCGAATTCTAATTTATTGTAACCGAAACGATGAACGTGATAATGGCGGAGCTCCAGAGGTCCGAAGAGCCGCAGAGCTGCGTCGAATAACCATGGGATTAGGAGAATCATCCATGTGTTAAGAAGCGAAATACTTTCATTTTTACTTTTCTGATCAAAGGTCGTTTTGGCAAGCCAAGATTAACCGACACACCCTTCCTGTTTCCCCAGAGATCCCACGCCCAGAAATACACCCCACCTGTGATTATGTTTTTGTCTTTCTTGCAACCTTGGCTACTACTTTCCCTAATTAGAACCAAGGTTAGCTTTCCCTTAAACAATTGTGTTTTTCCAGTTTCGATTGGTTAATCTTTGCTTGCCTAAGTAGGTCATCTGCGTACGCTTAGGATGTGCATCCAAGTACTTTGTTTTTAGCCACCTGGCCAGTGTTTGGCTGTTGTCCCAAGCGTACCCTAAGATGGCATAAAAGCTCGTACATTGTAACAAGTAGTTAGTTAGTTAGTTAGTTAGCTGTTGGCTTGCTATTAAAAGATCTTCTAGAAGATTCTCGGTACCTCCTTGCTGTGTAAGCGAGTGCTGTCCAACACATGCATAGAAATAGGAGAGCCATGCATTATTTTTCATGGCCATCATGACTAGCGACATGGCTCGTGGGCGCGTACGTACCTCGCGCAACATGGAAAACATTAAGGTTAATGTCATCCAGCATCTTTGATATTGGACATCAATTTTAATGTTGACAGCTGTCAAAACGAGGAATCCGCTGACTAGTATCACATGACCACATCGCGGGATCAGGTGTAGCGCTTGTCCGGGTCACGTGAAAATGACAACTCAAAGCAAGGGACCGCGGACGAAAATGCTGCTGGTGTACGTAGGAGCTACTGACAGCTCTGATCAGCCAAAAATAAAATACAAAGACAATAACAGCAAGGCTGACACTACGTAGAAATGAAAAACCTTAACGGGACAACGACATGATAAGGTCTAAACTGAAAGTCAAAAATGCAAACTCTGGACAGCTGTTTCGACCTGATTGGGTCTCGTCAGCAGAGTGTATGCCGCACAGAATAGAACAACTAGCGTGAAGACAGTTGTCTATTAAGTGCTCGCTACGTAGTGTCAGCCTTGCAGTTTATTGTCTTTGTTTTTTAAGTTGCCCGCTGACCAGCTAATGGTTTTCCATTGGATCACGGGCTTAAGTCCTTTTTATCGGGATTTCGTCAGCCGAATTTTTGCGATTGGAGTTGACGATTTATTTTAGCTATGAAATCTTTCTTGAGTAATTGCGTAGGGAAGGCCTATTTAATAACTTTGATCAATGACAGTATTTTTATAAATTATTACGAACCAGCATATAATGTATATGTGGGGCTTCGCTTTTAGCCTTGGCTAGATATATATATTATGCTGTGATCTTCTTTTAACAGGTAATGAAAGACAACCAAATGGTTTTGATAATGCCCAATGGCATTGTTATGCAGATGTCTAGGTAAATATTTTAGGTGTATTTTTTGAACCCACTTTACCAGTTTACTCATTACATAATTAACACGTGCAAGAAGAAGTAAATAATGTCTTTTAGAGGGTCGGAAATGTGTATTTATCTACTAAGCTTTTTCCACCAAAGCGGATGATGTTTTGCTACGTTGTCTAATAATCGTTCAAAGTATTGAGCTGAATATTTGGATAATGTACTGTTTATCACAAGCAAATCGTTTGGAACTGGCAATCAACGGAATTTGGATGATGGAGTGACTGTCCTATCTTGACGGATCTTGTCAATGATAACGAATAGGCGATTTCTGAGTTACCTTTTGCCTTAGTGTCTTCGTGCGAAACCACTCATATGAAAATGAATTTCACCTGCGCGTCCATTTTCATGCAAATCAAACTCATTTTCATTTGAATGGCTTAGCACGAGGACTCGTTTTGAAATTGAGGCAAAGGGCAACTCGGAAATGGCCTTTTTAAAGATAGTTACTGACACCAGTTCTGCATTTCCTGGCTTGGGTCAAGTTCTCTCAGTGGACTCTCCCTCGTGTTTGCCTCAGGCTAAATAGATATTTACCACCATTTCCCGGGAATTGTTTTATCGTTGTTGCAGTGTAATTCCTTTTTGTACATTTCATCAGGATCACGTTAATAGTTGCCTGCAACATGCAGCTGCAGATGTACCCATTTGACCGTCAGAAATGTGACTTGGTGATCGAGAGCTGTAAGTATTCTTCCCTAAAGCACCTTGCAGCGAACAACGGTTTTTTTTCAGCAATAATATTTCTTCTGCACAGAAAGCAATTTATATTTCAGGCCGTACTTAACGTAAATAATTGATGCCTCCTGATAGGAGCAATGTATGATTGAAAACAGCACAGTATTAGATACAGGGGCGCTGAGTATAGCACAAATGAATGTAATTAATCCCCTAATATCATGGGTGACAAATTACTCCTTAATTTTGGCGCGAAATTTTAGCGCTAATTTATAATTTCACATGTGAAATTACAAAATTGCCATGGCAACGTTCCCATGTCTCAGTGCCAAGATGGCGTACTGGATTTTAAGAGATGATCTTAAAGCTTAAACTTTGCACATTTTGGCTTGAATTTCACCTTGGCCAGTTTGTTTGGTCGTCGTATAATCTTTTAGCGATAACATGAATGGCATTGAGCAGATTTTTGAGCGCTTTTGTACGGGCGTCGTTTCCAACCGGTTCGTTCATGACGATACAATAAACAAGTTAAAAAAGTACGATTGTAAACGTAATTTGTCATCCATGATATTAAAAGGTAACCAAATGGTATACTCTTGAAATAAGGAAATAATTTCAATTGCGTTTTGTCAAAATTCTAACAATTTTGACAAAACGCGCGTGAAATTATTTCCTAATTTCACTCATTACCATTTGATTACCCATACTTATTCAATTTAAAGCGTAGACAAAATATCAATATCTGAATAGAACTTATTGCCACTGCCATCACGGACTGCGAGCTGTTTCTCATTTTTCTTTGGCACAGTCAGTCAAGTGTGTCAGCGTGCAGTCGTGTGTCAGCGACTGACCCTGTGAAAAATGACGTACTACTAGCAGTCTAATCTACCAATGATATATCAAGTGTTATTTATCTTGAATCTATGTTTTTGCTTTAGTTTCATTGACTAAAGACCAACTGGTTTATGCTTGGGCCAGCTTGGAAGCGGACAAATGCCGCGTTGAAGTTTATGATGATGCCATGGCCCAGTACGAGTATAAAGGAGTGAAACTCAGTTACAGGCACAAAAAGATTTCGTCTGGTATGTGCCGGCGTAGTTCAGCAGGAGATTAAGTAACCCAGTAATTGCCCCCGCAGGGTTTTGGCCCAGAGGCCAAAACCCGAGGAGGCATCATTGTAGTCCGCGCGTATATAGAGTATATATATAATATACCAGACAAAATCTCGATTTGCCCAAAGTGGGCCCGCAAGTAGTATCGGTAGGTGTGATAAAATTTCCTGTACGGTGATTGGTAAATGATGACGCAAGATAAACGATGATTGGGTGATAATGACAAACCAAAGCGTGAGCACGCACTGCGTGCACAGATCACAACAAGTCAACAAACGACGCTTGCAAACGTTGATTGCAGTTAGGTTGCTGCAGTTTCCTTCGAGCTTTTTTGATTGCACGAGGTCTAGAAGCTGAAACTTACGCAATTGATATCATCAAAACCAAGAATAGTACGTATTGGTCTAGAAATTTCTCTTGTTAGAGCGTTGCGAGCAGCTCTCGTTCGCTCGCAGGATTGACAGACTCAAATCCGAAATCGAGATTTGTCAGACACGAATCACACTTTACACGAGGGGTTTAAAAGACTCAGGCCACAACCAAGATATAAAGTTAGCAGCTGCGATAAGTTCAAAAAGAGTTAAAGAAGAAAAGTTTTTAAAAGATACCGCGAGCATTGAAACTCGCAGAGAAGTGAGAAAGTTTTCACTTGAGACACATGTATAACTAGCCAGCTGTCGATCCAGTGCTTTCGGCTCTTAACTGGAACATCATAGTTCATTAAAAAAAAAACTCAAGTGGTAGAAATAAAAGATAAAAGACTCGATTAGTCTTTAAGCATTTAAGTAAAATTTGTAACTGAGACTTGTCAAGAAGGAAAGAGAATTCCAAAGATTTCTTGAGAAACTCAAAACTCATGGCAGGCGTTTACATTGACAGAGGTGAGAAATCTTTTGGCATCCGTTTCGAGCTCAGCTGTCAAGTTGGTCATTGTTGCTTGAGCTCCCAGCCCTAATATATTGAAACAAAAAATCTGAAAACAGTTGGTATCAATTGGTAGTTTTAAAACGTTTGGCTATTACCAAAGTTTATCTTCGCTGAGATCACTCATTACAGCAAAAAAAGCAAAGTGATCTCAGGAATTTTGGTACGCGTTCGTGTAATTAAATTTACGTGATTATTACATGTAATTCTTCAACATTTTTTGCATAATTTGGCTTTGTTTTAAGTAGCTACTTGACCTCAACAATTCATAGTGAAAGTTTGTTTTAAATGGCACGTCCTCGTCCCATGATCTTGAAAAAGAGAAGGCCAGAAACAAGTGATGCTTTTGTGAGCAGAACACGAAAAAATTTGGTGCTATCTTCTGAATTATCGCAAGACTGTTCTAAACATAAAACTGATTTTCAATCAATTAAGAAAATAGAATAGCCAAAATATCAAGCGAAATAGTTGACTGTAGTATCGGACACGCTGAGAAAAAAGGATAACAGCGGGGGCAGCTGTAGTGTTATAAGGATATGCAACCTATCTGCGCTTATCAAGACTCCAGTTAATTAACATTCGGCTTTCCTGAAAGACATCGGGGAATAGCGACGGCATCAGTCCATTGACTCATGAAAAAACTTTGCCGGTTTATGACAGTAGCTCTTACCGTAATCCCTGAAAGTGAGATAGTGAGTCCTTTATATGCCTTGTACAATTTTATATCTCTTCGAACGGTCTTTGGATTGTACACAGTAACCAAATTTGCTTTTGTAAATCCTAGTCAAAACACTGGTTTTCGCCAATCAGATATTTGTGAACGTTCTGAAGTTGTCACATGAGCATGTCGTCATGCTGCTTAGCACTCAATTCTCATAGCGCTTTGACAATAATCCCGAAGATCTGACTGTATCTTGACATTGGATAGCAAGTTGTCATTAGAAGTATGTTATTAATTCACGTATTAAAATTCTTATAATGTTTCATTTTTTTTTTTTGACAGCGCCTTTCTCAAATTTGTATGCCACATGGGTGTTTGACCGCCGTACTTCATATACGGTGCTTCAAGTGTACCTCCCAAGCTACATGATCGTTATTCTTTCATTCATGGCATTGTGGATTCCTCAAGAGGCCGTACCTGCCCGCGTGGGCCTGGGAATAACAACTGTACTTACCATAGTCTACTTTTTGGGTAAGGAAAGAAATAATCGAAAGCAAATCATGAATCTATTTGTCTTATACTAACAGTTTGAGAGTATAAGAGTAACATCAGTGTTAAGAAACTTAAGATACACGGAAGGTTCCGACCATTTGACATCGAACTCATGAAGTTGGCTGTCTAACGTGTGAAAAAAACATTTGAAAACGTGTTCTAGTAGTAATTTTTTCGGAAAACTAGGCTACTAGATTTTAAATCGTTTTTTTCATTTTTTCTATGGATATTCATAAGGATGAAAGACAAGTCTGTTGGGGGAGGGGAAAAATCTATCTTAATTTAGATAACATACGTTAATACTCAATGAAACCCACAAAGCATTCACTTCACTTCACAAGTAACGAGCTGCTTCTTCTTCTCATGCAGGAACTGTTAACAGTAACATGCCCCGTGTGTCTTACATGAAGGCGATTGACTGCCATCTTTTTGTGTCTTTTGGCTTTGTATTTGCCACCATGTTGGAATATATTGTTGTGCTTAACGTCTCCGTCAGGCAGAAAAGAAAGTTAGCTGCTCACGAGGACTACGAGGTAAATTAATATAACTGTGATTTGTATAATCGCGTCAATAACAATATTCTCAACTTCTGATTGGATCTTTTCTCGCCTTATTAAAGAAAATTTGTTTAATGGACAAGCTTGGTTTGGTGTGTAATAACAGCACCTTGTTGTTGGACACATGTCATTGGCATGGGTCAGTGCACTTAAGGCAGCGAGCAGTTAACACATTTACTCATTATTAATATTTCTAGAATTTTCGCTGTATCGTACAGTTGAGCGATAATTGCGCTCGATACGGAGCTCCCAATGTTAAATCATTGAGTGTGCTGTGGAAAGCTTATCTGTTATATCAGTTGGCCTTCGTCTGAATTGTAGACGCTTTGCTTTTACCCACTCATCCCCACCCACGGTCCGCGGCAGCTTTGGTCTCGGCTCCTCTGCTCCCCTGTTGATGCAGCTCTGTTTTCTTTTCCGGCAAACCGTTAAGTTATCTCTGTGTATTCCTTAATTAACCAGCGTAGGTTCAATCACGATGTGTTATTAAAAGGTTTTTCCTAAGAAAACCTTGTGACTTAACACAATTCTCTTTCTGACAGCTTGGCCCACTGAACAATTATACCGCCGACGATTCACCACAAAATAACTCCCACTGTCCGAATAACACCGAGGTCCGTTATCGAAAGGGTAGTGTTGAAAGCCACATTGAGGACGGAACCTTACCAGTCCTACCAGGAAAACACCGCAGAAAGAAGTCCCATGGAGCCATGTCAACACACTCAGTCGACAGATTTTCGCGGATCTTAATGGCAGCTATTTATGCAACCTTTGTGGTTGTTTACTGGGTGGTCTGTGCTGCGTTGTCGCCTCAAAGGGAAGCATTAGATCTATGTTAAGTTTCCTTTTAGCAGAAGGTTCAACGCTCGACTCTTAAGTTAATGTCAACCGTCCTTTGAGTTGTACATTGGAGAAATCAGCCTATTTGTGGTCGGACGATTTTGAATCACTTTCTCGCTAGATGGCCACGACTATTTAAACCATCTTTTGACATTTTAAAGTGCCCCTGTGATCAAATTTTCGATTTGTATTTTTTTACATGTTCGAGTACAACTAGACGTCCTTATTCATCTTGCCAAATTTCAATCCATTACGAACATCAGAAGTCATTTTATTTTAACATTTAATTCCGAAAATTTACGGCCGCCATTACAAAACCCTGTTCCAAGGTTTGGTTGCGAATGGGGGAAAGTGACGTCAAAGGCTCAAACATACCTCACGGGTTGAAATTTTAATAACAATCAGCATAGAAAATTGCACGAAGAACAGGTCAAAAGTTTTTGTTCCTTTTCGCGTGATTTTGAACACTTGTTGTTATTCTCATTTCAACCCATGAGGTATTTTTGAGCCTTTGACGTCACTTTCTCTCATTTGCAACCAAGGCTTGGAACAAGGTTGATTAATGGCGGCCGTAAATTCTCTGAATTAAATGTTAAAACAAAATGACTTCTGATGTTCATAATGGGTTGAAATTTGGCAAGGTGAGTAAGAAAGTCTAATAGGACACGAAAATGTAAAAAAATGAAACTCAAAAATTTGATACACAGGGGCACTTTAAGGGAAGCCCTGTTATATCTATTTAACAATTTAATTTTTTTTTTCTGAATGGAAAATGGTATGTCTCCCTTGTAAAGTTAAATTCAGGGGAAAGTGAGACAGAAAGGAGGTTGATATTAAGGGCTATTTAGTAGATGACACATGTACTAGTTCGCATTATAGAAACTGTTAAATAGTGTCGAACTCTTGATTTTAAATTGATCAAGAAGATAATAAGGAATGAGAAGAAACTGGAACAGTGTAGTCAGATGGCAGCATTGATTAATGTCAATATTTTAAATAGGGTTTGGAACCAGTCAATAAGGTGACAGCAACATATCCAACTGTTTCAGAAATGGTTTTGTAACCAGGTTGATCCATTGAAAAATATTGATATTTAATTCGTTTTTTCAACATTTTTAGACATCGTTCAAACCAGCGTAACATTTTCATCATTTTAATACCCAACTGTATTCGGATAGTGTATCATATATCGAAAAAATAGGCATTTTATTTAATTATTGCTTTAGGAAATTTAACTCTGTATAGGTTATAGAAATTTTTCTTTGTGAATAGCTGGAATTACACATCATATTGCTCGTATAAAAGCTATGTATATACTTCACAAGTAAGAGCTATCGTGAAAGAGCTGTTTGTAGCTGGTCAAAATTCAAAGAACCTGTGCTCTATCTGTTGAATAAGTCGTTTTCAAACCTTTCGCGACTTAAAATGCCAATAAAATTGAAAGTAAGGAGGATGCTAGATAAAACTGCTACCCCTTCCTTTCCTTTTAAACCGTGTTGCGTGTATTTTATAAATAAGCCCATAATGGTGACTGGTCTATCAGATCGAGGATGTATAAGTGTCTGAGAAGTGACAATCTATATCTGTAAAATATATAGGATCACCTTACCTTAGGCTTGGTTCTCTAGTTTATATGTAATTAAACACCTAACCTAGATAACGTAGTCCCTTAAAAAGGCCGTAAACTTGTAGTTAAACGACAAATCCAAAAAACTAATCATGGCTCATCCCACTCATGCTTTGTGTCAGCCAAGCCAACTGTATGAATCATAATATGTACTGAGTAGAACAGGCCATTATGGCACATTGATATCAGAAGACAGATCTGACAGCCTTCTAATAAGTTCTTAGCTTGTAAAATTTGAAAATCAGTATTAAATTGATGAAGGATGAACTCGTTCTAGTCCTTCTTCTTCACGTTTTCAGGTGTTTTCCCCATCGCACGCATGTGGGAGGCGCGGTGGCCTAATGGTTAGTGTGCTGGACTCCGGACCGGGCGGTCCGGGTTCGAGCCCTGGCCAGGGCACTGCGTTGTGTTCTTGGGCAAGACACTTAAGGCCCGTTCCAAACGCCGCTCCACTCATGTGCCGAACCTAACTCAGTAAGGTTCGACCTTGGAGCGACTTTGGAGCAACAGCTGATTCAAACGGCGTATTTGTGTCGAACTTAATTCGCGGAAACAAGTCGTTAACAATAATAATGTTGACTGAACGTCTGGGTTGAGGATGATAAAAGGCTTTTGCAGTCGAAATCAGCAAACTATTACGCAAGTTTTGCTATAATAATAATATTTCCGGAAAAGCAAATTCATTTCGCGAGATTTATATTATTTAAACTGGTTTTCTCTCGAGAATTAGTTTGTAAATGCTAATCTACAAATCTGATCTCACAAATTGGAGAAACAGCAAAAAGGAATTACCACCAAAACAATTTTCCCATGAAGTTCCGCTTTTCTTGAGCTGAAAGATAAACCAAATGCGAGCCCGGTGAGCGAAGTAATTTCCCCGGAATTTTATGCCGTCGTGCTTCATGCATGACTGGTCAGACCTAGTCACGCCACTCCACTTTAGACCAATCATGAGCGCTGTTATATCGAAAATACATTACAGTAATTCATGCATTAGGTTCGGCACATGAGAAGAACGCCGTATGAATCAGCCGCCGCTCCAATGCCGCATAGTGCGGCAGTCCCTGCCGAACTTAACGTTCTTTGCCGAACCTAATTAAAACTGCCGGACCAAACTGATTCAAACGCCGCTCTTCTGCCGTACTTTATTCACCAGTTAGGTTCGGCACATGAGTGGAGCGGCGTTTGGAACGGGCCTAACTCTCATAGTGCCTCTCTCCACCCAGGTGTATAAATGGGTACCGGCGAATTTACTGCTAGGGGTAACCCTGCGATGGACTAGCATCCCATCCAGGGGGGAGTAGAAATACCCCTAGTCGCTTCATGCTACGGAAACCGGGATAAGCTCCGGCCTGATTGGCCCCTTGGCTCGTAAGCAGAGTTTACCAACCAACCTTACCCCATCGCACCTTCCCATGTTTGAAAGGAAAGGTACATGTTTTGTACATGTGTCATCACTGAGCAACTTGCTACAAACAGAATAGCAGTTGGCACTTGTACACCTTTTTATGTGTACATATCGTTTGGACGCTCCCGGTATTTCAGCCTCCTTGTAAAAGTCGTGTACTCAGCGTATCTGGTGCCGCCATCACAGTCTCCCAGATCAGCTCTCAGCATGACGTCACCAGCGGCTAAAAACGGTAACGATTGTTATTTCCAAGCCACAACTTGCTGTATAATATTCCATTCTCGTTCTATGCAGGATTCTTAATAAAGGGAGAAGTAAAAAGACCGTCCAAAATGTCTCTGGATTCTCTGGATCACGTCATACAGTACTTGCATTGGTTTGTCATCATCTGGATTGATGGTGTATACGTTGTGAACAACCTTTGGCACTTTGGGGAAATGGTGGAGGGACAGGCGTATTAAATCATCTGTTAAATTAAACAAATATTAAACACATTTAAAAATAAAGGCATGGAACGCACTGCTTGAGTAAACTAGAGCCTGGAGTTACTTAATCAAAGCTGCTGTTCTTTTGTCATATTAAATAATAAAATGGGAATTTGCACTGGCATCTCCACAGAGTGGCTCTTTATCCACTGTTCCGATCGAACTGGAAGTTAGAGGTCTTGGTTTTGGGGAGGCAGGACAACCGGAGAACACGGTAAGGACAAGAACCAACAACAAACTCAACCCACATATGACGCCACAGTGATGGGATGCGAGCGCTCTCATCACTACGTCAAACCTGCTCATATGGAATACATGTCTACTGGTGCTTTTCGTCAATGCTTAACAGCCTTTTCGGTTGTTTGAACAACATCGGAAAACTAGAAGGTTATAAAACAGGTCAACAGATACGTTCTACCTAAATTAAAGCTGAATTATAAAACGTGATATTACGAAAATATTTTTGAAAAAAAAATTACAGTATTAGTATGCTGCCGCCATATTGGTGTCCCCCCTTTCGACACCACTGTGACACTTAAGTCTTCTACCAAATTACAAGATAAGATGTCCAATTTCCGATGCAAGTTATCCTAGTATTATTTGTTTATGCTGCGAAATAACAAGTTGTGATTTTTTTTTCATTTTAGAATATACTTTCAATGCTTCCCTTTCGTTAGACCAATATACAGTATACGGTGTCTGAAAAATCAGAATGGCGAATAGCGAATAGTCGCGAATAGCGAATAATACGAATAGTGAGGAATAGTCGCGAATAGCGAGGAATAGACGCGAATATTACCGAATAGTTGCGAATAGTGACGAATAGACGCGAATAGTACCGAATAGTCGTGAATAGTGACGAATAATCGTTAAATGGTGACGACCGAGAATAGTGACGATTTGAGACCACTGATCAACTTGGCCAATTGTCTGCGACTGATCTATTTACTTTTCAGCATATACCACGGACAGAAAATGGGTTTCAGTTGGTTTTGGTAACTTTGAATACCTCTTTTTTGTAATCCTCTGCAGCTTGAGCGACTTGCAACTGTCTGGTTGAGTTTAAGAGGAAACGAACCTACCCCGTGGAAAACCAGCCTAATCTAAAAAATCCAATCCAGATAGAACTAGAAACTGAAAAATAAAAGTACAAAAATGCTGCACCAACCTCGAACACTGACTAAAAGAAAGTGTAAAGATGTAAAGCGCAATATCATGAGCGTACTATTCGCCACTCGGGTTTTTCTGACACCTTAACCCTTAATATGCTAAATTGACTCCAAAAAACACGTTTTTTAACCGTTAAATTGATTTTTTTTTGGAGCTACGGTGCTAAATTTCTCTAAACTTTGCCAGAAATGCATTTTCTTACACTGCAGTAACATTGTGAGGAAGATTTCATGTAAAAATGTACAATATTTCACTTTGGCGCATGCGCATAAGCCAAAATTTGGACTTTTTTTTGCCGAACAGTTCAGATTTTTTTCCTCGCTGCGTTGCTTTTCGTTTTTCTCTGCTTTCGTATTCTCTCTACCTTCTACACTGTACATCCTTTCTTTTGACCTGAAAAGTTTCGATCTTTAGCAATGAAAAGTTGTGGAAAGGAGACCATGATCAAGTACAGGCCACCAATTGTGCACCAAAAACTGATCACGTTTTTTTTATTAGCTCTGTCAGACTGCAGTCGATCGTCATAATGGAGAGTCCTGTCGGAAAGATCTATCCAATCGGTATTAGTTGCATATCCCAAGAATCTGCTGACGTGCAAATTCCTGACGTCACAAGTGGTTGAATGGACATTCCTCCAAATACCGGAATAATCCGGACTTAGCATGTTAAGGGTTAATAATTCACCCTTTGTCTCTTGAAAACCGCTCGTCTTAAATGTAGTTAAAAATACAACCAAAAAAGGAACTAATGACTAGTAAAAAATAACAACCCGAAAGATAAGGGAATTAATCCACAGGCAAAGCGGACTAGATAGATAGATAAGATAGATAAAATTTTATTAATGTGTCGAAGCCACATAGCTTGGGAAAACCCCATACTAATTTGGGGACACAAATTAATAGATACTAAAATATATACAACAAAAAGAATTTAAAATTCTTAAATTACTACATGTACATTTCACTGCTGTCAGAGCTTCAGTGTTACTGAACAATATATACATATATTTATATTAGCTAAGCGACTTAAGCTGATAAACGCTTTTACATGTAGTTGACGCGTTCACTTTCTGCTATTCCCAAACACTCGACGATGCAATTGTTTTTTATATATAATGTTCATTCGGTTTCTCTTGGCAATATGTACGCGAAGATCTAATTACTTAAATGATAACGTGCATGGTAGGGAGTCACTTGTAATTCAAAACACAGTTAAAATATTTCACAAAAAGTTATTGTTAACAAGTGTCTGCAAATACTTTTCTCATATACCGACTCTAACTGAGTGTGCGTGGCTCTGTTTATATCCATGCGTCGAGAAACCTTAATTACAACTGAGACAAGGAAGGTCGATGGAGGGAACTGATTGTAAAATGTTGAGTTTTTGTTAGCTCCCTAACTCAGCAACGAAAATTCAAACATGCATATAAAAAGCCACAATTAAAGGAAGTGTTACACTGTGGTGTGTAAACGATCGAATGATTTATTATTCAAGAAAACTATATTATACATACTAATCAGTTATACATAGTGCGTGCCATTGTGATGGAATGTGCTGATGCATATAATTGCATGTGCATATTACTACATGTGCAACACCCTTCCCCATTTGAAAGAAACAAAACAAAACAAAAATAAAAAAAATAAAATAACGGTGATCATGAGATGTTCGGTCAATGTTACTGTTCAATGTTCGATATTCGGTCAATGTTAATGTTCATTTAACTGGTCTGAGAGAGTGCACAATGTTCATAACATAGTCTTTAAACTTAGAAGGCATATTTCTACGCCTTGTCGATCTCCGTTGTGTGACACTCGATTGTGTGGGTTCTGGATCCAGCGCCCCCGGTTCTGGTTGGTCCGCCTGTTGGTTTTGCTCTACGGCTGTTTGGTCCGTCTGTTGGTTTTGTTCTGCGATCGGTTGGTCCGTCTGTTGGTTTTGTTCTGTTGGCACGTCGTCTGCCCCAGTCAAAGATGCTGTTTCCAAATCGGCCGGCTCCGCTTGATAGTGGTGAACAGGCTTTGTGTTGGCTTTCCTGATCTGACTGTGGTTTCGACGAATCGGCCCCAACGGGGTGCTTAGCAGGCAAGCCCTTGGAGCTGGGTTTCCGACTACTTCACCGTAAATCCATGGTTTGTGTTTATTCTTGGGGTTAGGCTTCACAAATACTTTCTCCCCTGGTGAGAACTCCCTCTGTAGCGTTGATGCCTTCTTGTCATACTGCATCTTCGATCGCTGCCTTCTTCCTACAATATCCTGCACCACCACTCTTGGCGAGGCTGTTTACGGTCGAAGTTGACTTGTAGCCATGGGAATGAGGTCACGTAGCCTTCGGGACATAAGTCTCTGCCCTGGTGAGTAGGCATGTCCTTGCTGAGGAGTGTTCCTATAGGCCAAGAGGGCAAGATATGGGTCTTCATGACGTGACTTCTTCAGGATATTCTTGGCGATTTTTACAGCGGATTCCGCTTTCCCATTACCGCGGCTGTAGTATGGAGATGACTTGACAAGGTTGAAGCCATAATCCCGGGCGAATCGCGAGTACTCGTAGCTATCAAATTGCGGCCCATTGTCGCCAATGCACTAATCCGGGATGCCATGACGGGCAAAATTTCGTTTCATAACTCTTATAACGGCGCTAGCTGTTGTACTCCTTAGAGAGTCCAGCTCAAAATAATCACTGTAATGGTCTACCATCACAAGATAATGCTTTCCATCTAGTTGGAACAAGTCCACGCTTATCTTGGACCAGGGCCGTGAAGGTACATCATGCGAGAGCATGGGTTCGACTGGCCGTTTAGCCTGATACTGAGCACACGTTCCACAGGCCAAGCACGTTTCTCGAATAGCAGCTTGCATCCCAGGCCAGAAGAGAGCTTCACGGGCCCGTTGTATACTGCTATCAGGGCCCTGATGTGCCTTGTGGATCTTTTAAAGCATCTCGGGTCTCAACGAAGTGGGCACGATAACTTGGTGCGATTTGTAAAGGACACCGTCGTATGCTGAGATTTCGTCCCTGTAGCTCCAATACAACCTAAGCGGCTCAGGAACTTCTTTCCTCTCGTCAGGCCAACCATTCATTACTGTTTCGTACAGAGCTGCCATGGCGGGGTCCTTGCTGGTTTCGGTTCTGATGCGTTGTAGTGTGTCAGCTGTAACCTGACTCGGTTTCAGGTTCATTTCAGCTAGCTCAATGCGAAACACTTCCGCTTGCTGAATGTCAACTAAAGTTGGATCGTTGACAGCCGCGCGCGACAAAGTGTCTGCTACGTATAGTTCTTTCCCTTTCTTATAGCTGACTGTGAACTGATACCGTTGGAGCTTTAACATCATCCTTTGTAACCTGCGTGGGGCCAGGCTCAGAGGCTTCTTGAAAATCGTTTCCAAAGGCTGATGATCCGTGTGAACTGTGATGTTGCTCTTTCCGTAAAGATATTGATGCCACTTGTGCATGCAGGTGACTATCGCGTGGCATTCTTTTTCGATCTGGGCATAGTTCCTTTCTGTGGCGCTAAGAGTGTGCGAAGTAAAGCACACTGGTTCGTTGTCCTGCAAGAGTACTCCTCCAATGGCATTCTCTGACGCGTCAACTTGGAGGGTTACAGGAGAAGACGGATCATAGTATCGAGGGACAGTTGCTGAGGCAATGAGCTGCTTTGCTGAATTGAACGAGTTTTCATGTGTGTTAGACCATACAAACACTGCGTCTTGTTTGGTTAAATCCCTGAGGGGTAGGACGGTTTCAGACAGGTTCGGACAAAATTTGCTGAGATACTGACACATGCCCAGAAAACGTTGAACAGCGGCTTTGTCTGTTGGCCTTGGCCAACAGATCAGGCTCCACGCCCTTGTCAGTAAGTTTGTGTCCCATGAAGGTAACCGAGCTGGCCTTGAATTGGAGCTTCTTCGCGGAAAGTCGTAAGTCATAGTCACTGCACTTGTCTAATAGGGCGATCAAATTTCGGTCGTGGTCAATATCCGCTTCTTCTTTAGTGTCACCACATCCAAATATGCAGATATCATCAGCAATGTTAATGATACCCTGAAGGCCATCCAGGAACTCGTGCTGTCGACGTTGGTATTCTTCAGGTCCCGAAGAGATACCAAATGGCATGCGTGTGTAACGATAACGTCCGTTTGGCCCCAGGAATGTGGTGAGCAGTGACGAATCGTCATCCAGTACGATGGTGTGGAAGGCTTCCGATACGTCCACAATAGTGAATACTTTCGCCTTTGTCAGTAGTGGTAGCTTCTCTTCGATTGTTGGGATGGTGTAGATCGGTCTTTTGATCGCCTTGTTGATCGTCTGACTTGGGTCTATGCATATCCTCAACTTTCCATTAGGTTTCTCTTTGACTAGAATATTGGAGAGCCATTCCGTAGGTTCCGTGACTGGCTTGATAATTCCGTCGTCACAGAGCCTCTTTAGTTCGTCATTGACTCTGTCAAGTTTGGCCACTGGAACACGACGCCTTGGGGCGTGGACAGGGGTGACATCAGGGTCCATTTCGATATGCAAGGGGCTGCCTAGTGGTTCTCCGCGGCCTGGTCTGAACACGCTGGTGTAGCGTTCTAGAACGTCTTCCTTTGTAATCGTTCCAGGTTGGAGAGGTGAACGGGGCGTTGCCCTCTCCGTCAACCGCATGAGTTTCGTCTGCATAGATCCTTAAATAGTGCAGCCCCTGTGCGTCTTGACCGCTGAGAAGTGGTGGTTTTCCTTGTGGAACGTCCACTACTAGGAACTCTAAGATGTGTAGTTTTCCTTTCCTTTCGCAACACAGAGTTACTTGACCCTTTGGCCGCAAAGTCTGATCTCCATACGTGCTGATTGTGGTCTTTGTCTTTGAAATCTTAGCGCCGGGAAAAAGCTTTCGCAACAAACTTTCAGGCATAGTATTGCACGTGGATGCAGTATCAATCTGAGCTCGTACAACTTTTGTTTTGCCACCCTGTATCAAATGAAGATGGGCGAAGAATTTTCTTCCAGGCCTCTTGTCAGACCACGCTGTCTTCTCGCCATCGATCGCAAAAACCTCCTCACTCGGTTCGCTTTCGACGAAATTCGACTGTTGATGTGGTTTCTGATGACTTACTCTGCTTTTGCAAGCACGAGAGAAATGGCCCATGATTCCACATTTATTACATCTCTTGCCATACGCAGGACAGTGCTGCTGGCGAGGCTGTTGATGGTTGCCATTACACCAATAACAAGGTGTCGATTGGCGGTGCACTTCCTTTCCAGCTTTCGGCTTGCTTGTGTAGTTCACCTGTTCCTGATTGCCTCTAGCGGTCTTCATCAATTGGTTGGCGTAGGTAGTGGCTTCAAAGCATTTCGCAGTTTCGACCACTTCTTTCAAGGTAACCTTCGTTTGTGACACGTCACGATGCCTGTGCCCTTTACCGATCAGTTTGACGCGAAGCGTTTCGGATGCCAAACCAGCAATGAACTGGTCTCCCATGAGTTCGTCCGCAAAGTTCTCATACTCGCATTGTGCGCCCTGGTTACGGACTCTTGTTTCCCACGAAGCGATCGACTCGCTCTCGTTCTGAATGAGGCCGAGGAATTTCTGTCGTTCGCCAGAAATCCCGATACTGGCGCCATAGAATTCTTTTAACGCAGCAACAACCAAGTGAGGTTTCTTCTGATTCTCCTCGGACAGCCCCAAGATGTACTTGTATATCGACCACGCTGCGGGAGAAAGGGATGCCCGTAGACAAGCCATCGCTTTGTCCGGTTTAGTCCATTTCTCCGCATCACTTTCCTTCGCTGGGTCGTACCAGTTGTGCATAACACAATAATCCACTAAATCTTCAATGTACACTTCCATGTCATGTTTATCGTCGCCCGTCGTTTTAAGAGACGGGAATGGAGAGCTAGGCGAAGCCATGATGCTTTAAAACGCTTTAAAAAACGGCTTAAACCGCCACCGCTGCCACCATGTTACACTGTGGTGTGTAAACGATCGAATGATTTATTATTCAAGAAAACTACATTATACATACTAATCAGTTATACATAGTGCGTGCCATTGTGATGGAATGTGCTGATGCATATAATTGCAAGTGCATATTGCTAAATGTGCAACAGAAGAAAGAGACAATATAACACCTTTCGATTAGGATGTACCACTTATTTAAAAACCAAGCAATGAAAAGCGGCATGGTGAAAGTAAATTACCAAAACAGTCCACTGACACCTGCGCATGCATATGCATGTTAACAGTATCACCCCAGTTAAACATTTCATGCAGGATATGCATCTATTCGCGTTGCTTCTTGTTGCTACTTCTGTTTGTGACACAAGCCGTATATCAAAGCCTAATCTGAAAGCTGTTAACTTTGCTCATGCCATAGAAGGAAGGCTCAATGGAGGCGAGATAAAAGAAATAGAGGTGGACTCAGAACTATCTTGTCAGTTTGCGTGCGTCAAGGAAGTGAAATGCTACAACTTTGGACTAAGAAAGAACAACACGAAGAGATTTACGTGTCAACTGAGCAACTCTGACCGATTTGCTGGCTTTGTCAACTTCACAGAAGATAAAGATTTCAAGAACAGAGGTTGCAGGTACAAACAGAAATTACATACCAGGAAACCTGTGATTGTTTAATTAACACTATTATTTAAGACATATTAAAGAAGCAAATTTTCTCAAAAAAGTAGGTTTTTTAGCTTGCTACAAAATTATTCCTTTGAGTTGTTGTGTGTGGGATCTCACTAAAGATCACAGTAAAATATCGCAGACAAGCAGTAATATAACGACCCTAGAATAAGTCGGTTCTTGTCGAAAACTTTCAAAGTATTAAATATTCTTGGAAACTTCAAGAAATCATGGAAAAACATATTTAAGCACACCACTCAGTACAATCCAACAAGATGTACTGGATAAAATGTTTGATCGTTTGTAAAGCTTGCGTAAATTGCTTATAACATTAATTTGTGTTTATTAATTTATTTTCAAAATTGTAAAGCGCTATTGGCCATTTCTGGAACTTTGGCGCATTAGAAAATGTTTCGTGATACAGCTATAATACCGGTGTATGTCCGTAGTACACAGATGAACAAACAAAGAAATATAAATTTAACAGAAGAATCTAAGAAAAGCGGTAGAAGGAAGAGGCGGAATCCAGCGAAATGCTACTAAACCGTAAAACGTAAGGTAAAAGATATTGTATGATTGATATATTCTAACAGAGTCCCTGTGAGAGTGAAAACTCACTTTGTGATGACAAAGGTATCTGTGTACCTAGCTATCAAGATGGCACTGCACGATGCAAGCATAAAGATGAAGAGAAACCCTGTGGTGAGTTAAGAGCTAATCTGTTAATTGACATGACTTAATGAATCTCAACTTCAGTCAACTCAATAAACCGAAAATTTACAAAATAATTTTAATTACTCAACAGAGCCCAAAAGCTGTGCCCAACTCCTTCAAGATGGCTTTACATCCAGCGGAGTGTACACCATCGACCCAGACGGCGGTAAACCAATACAAGTGTTGTGTGACATGAGCTCGAGCGGTGGAGCGGTGGAGGCTGGACCGTATTCCAGAGAAGTTTGGACGGTTCTGTTGATTTTTATCTTGGTTGGGAATCCTATAAAAACGGGTTTCGAGATCTGAACGGCGAGTTCTGACTTGGAAACGACAATCTTCACCGTTTGACAGCCGCTGATGACGTCATACTGAGAGTTAATCTAGAAGACTTTGATGGGGACATCAGATACGCCGAGTACACGACTTCTAAGGTGGCCGACGAGGGAGATAAATACCGACTTTTGATTGGAGGACACAGTAGAACGGCTGGCGACTCCATGATAACTGGGCAATCAGCATAGTAATTTTCTTTCCAAAAGTATATATAAAGTTCAGGAAGTTAAGATGCAAAAGGCAGACAGACTTGAGAACACGGAGTCGACAACTTTTAGTGTTCGGTAACGCCTTTCCGCACTCAAGTGGCCGAGGTTATTAAAAACTAAATTCTCATATGATCCAGCTTTCATTACGGATATTTTATTTGTTTGTACGAGAAGAAAGCCGCTGCCAACAAACACGATGCTATAATGACGTTGTTTTCGACAACTGTCTCCCGGACTGGAAAAAGCCACTTGCAAAATTGTTGAAACACTCTCTCAGAAATTATATTTTTTCTCCAAAACACATGCCCTCGTTGACAAAGTAAACAAATGGTATTAATCCCCCTTTCCAGTTTAAAGTTCAGGCCCCAGTTGCTCAAAGGGTGGATAACACTATCCACCGGATAAATCACTATCCAGTGGATAGCGTAGTTTGTTTTGCCAACACTTATCCGGTGGATTGCGTTATCCACCCTTTGAACAAATGGGGCCTGGGTTAAAAATTTGAACATAATCCTGAAATTCAGACAAAGATTGGCCATGGGGCGGAGGAGTAGCGCGAGGTATCAATGTGAAAATTTTTAAAATGGCATTCTTAACCGAGTGTTTCAACTCTTTTCGTAAACAATTGTAGTTTTTTTTATTTTTTTTATTTTTTTATTGGATAACATTTTTTTTACAGACACTAGGTACATAAAACTAACATTAACTTACATACGATTACATATGGGTACATAGATGCGACTACATGTACAAACTTACTTACATCGACGTTACTCCGTTAACTACTACGTTACATTTACATTTACACAAAGTCGGAGACTGTATTCCAAGTGATGAAAAGAATAAATAAATAAATAAATAAATAAATAAATAAATAGACAGATAAATAAATAAATAGTTGAGAAAAAAAAAATGAACTGAAGATTGACGTTCTGATGTTCTCCTTCTGTTTTCGATTTAAATTAAACTGATGTTCTCTAGAGGGTGCCACTTTTTGTTATGTATTTCTTGTCTAATGTTTCTTATGGCAATGTTGCATTCTATTCTTTCTATACTCTTTAGTTTGTTTTTTTAAATGAGTTAGTAAAGGTTTACATTTTTTGAGACGACTTTGATATATTACTTGTTTTCCCATAATAATAATGTGATTAAGCAGAAGCCAGTGTGATCGTGTATGTAACAGACCAAAAAGAATATCACATTCATTTAACAGATCTAAATCTATTCCTACGCCATTTAGCCAAGAAACAACAGACATCCAAAATTCTTTGCTACAATTGCAGTTACAAAAGAGATGCTCGAGGGATTCCTCTAAGAGATTGCAAAAAGTACACATAGGAGAATCGACTAATTTCATCTTAAACAGAGATTTGTTGGTATAAACAATGCGATTGAGTAATTTATATTGAAAACTTCTTGTTTTTGTGTCTATGGTTGCCTTGTGTGGAACCATGTAAATTTTTTTCCAGTCAAGGGCGTGACCATTAGTGAGCAGACGGGGGAACTTGAATATTTGTTACCAGTGTCCAGTAAAGTTTTTTCGTGGTGAATTGTTCTAGTTTCACGTTTTCGCCATCTATGTATATATTGTAATCCAGATCTTTTGGGTCGATGCTTTGCCAAGTTAGAGTGGAATCGGAAGACTTTAAGATGTTTTTCCAAGGGGCGGGGAAAGAATTATAAATGCCAAGCAATAGTAAGTAGTCATTCAACACGAGCCCTTTATTTTTAAAAAACAGCCATGGCTGAAGCTTGCCTTGCGCTGATAGGATATCGCCAATGCAGAGAATACCTTTAGAAACCAATTTTTCATTGAAGACCGTCTCTTTGTTGATTCTCAAAAAACGATTATTCCATATGATTTCGCTGAGAACGTGCTTCTCAGTTAATATATTGTTGTGTGCTAACTTACACCAAGCAGCGAAGCATTCAAGATAAAATTTAGGTAAGTCCCTTGGTAAGTCCGACACACTAAAATTGCAATGCATGACGAATTTTCCGCCCTGGTTCTTTAAGATATAGGTGAGGAAGTGTTTCCATGGGCTAGGATATTTGTCAACGTACTTTTTGAGACAAAGGATACGTTGGGTATCGATCATTGATTCTATATGAGGCATTCGTAGGCCTCCATATTCGTAATCGCTAATTAAGGCTAGGCGCTTAATTTTGTCCTTGTTTTTCCAAACAAATTTATATATTATAGAGTTAGCTTGCTTTAAGATATCTTTGTTTAAAGGAATTATAGATGCTCGAAACATAAATTTTGGAATAGCAAACGTTTTGACTATTTGAATTTTTCCGTACAGGGAAAGATTTCTCCATTGCCAACTGTTTAAAGTCTTGCTTAGAGAAGTTAAAATTGCATCAAAATTGAGTTCCTGTTTCATACGCCAGTCGTAAGTAAAGTAAATACCTAAGATTTTCATAGGTTTGTTAACTTTGTCTTCGTCTATATTAGGTAGTTGACCATTATTGGAATTGTCACCGAGCCAGAGAGCTTCCGTCTTATCGTTATTTAGCTTCAACCCAGAACAGGTTCCAAACCTCTCAAGAGTATCTAACAGTATTTTAAAAGATGGAATGTCTCTTACAAAGGAAGTCAGGTCATCGGCAAAAGCTGTAACTTTAGCTCCCTTGTTTCCAATCACAATACCCCTTATTCTGCAATCATCTCGAATATTTGTGAGAAGTACCTCTAAGGCTAAAATAAAAAGGTATGGAGACAGTGGGTCTCCCTGTCTAACCCCTCTCTGTACCTCAAATAACTGCGTGAAAAAACCATTGTTCAGTACACAACTGGAAATATTGGTATAAAGAGTTTTAACCCAGTTTATAAAGGACTCACCAAAACCAAAAGATTCCAAGGTTTGATCAAATAAAAAAGTCCAGCTGATCGAGTCAAAAGCTTTTTCGAAATCGAAGGCAGTCATAATACCAGACGTTTTCGTAAGTTTGGTATATTCCATTATATCATCAATGGTTCGAGCGGCAACGAATATTGTTCTGCCTTTTATATAACCATATTGGTCGGTGCTGATAATATCCGGTAGAACCAAAGCAATAGCTCTTGAGGCAATTTTGACGTCAACATTCAACAGTGAAATGGGTCTCCAATTCTTTATATATCTCCTATCCCTTTCTTTCTTTTCTATCAGTTTTATTATTGCCTGTTTTTGAGTGTTAGAAAGTTCCCCGTGCAGGTATGAATAGTTTAATGAGTCGGTCAACTGTTGCCCTAGGAGATCCCAGAGGATCGGGGATGGGGAACGGGGATGGCGCAGTGGGGAGAGCACTCGCCTCCCACCAATGTGGCCCGGGTTCGATTCCGGCCCGGTACCATATGTGGGTTGAGTTTGTTGTTGGTTCTCGTCCTCGCTCCGAGGGTTTTTCTCCGGGTTCTCCGGTTTTCCTCCCTCCGCAAAAATCAACACTGCTAAATTCCAATTCGATCGGGAACAGTGGACGAAGAGCCACTCTGTGGAAGTGCCACTGCAAATTCCCATTATTATTATTATTATTATTATTATTTTATAAAGCTCTGCGGTTAGCCCATCATTTCCAGGTGACTTGCCGTTAGAAAACGTTTGCAGAGCATTGTAACATTCTTGAGTGGACAGTACACCTTCACAGAGCAATTTAGTGTCTTCCATCACTTTAGGCAAAGTTGTATTATTAAAAAATCAGCATAAATGTCATCAATATCTTGGTAATCTTGATTTCTGTACAAATTTTGATAAAAACGTCTAAGTTCGTCCAATATAAGCTGCGAGTTGACCATTATTTTCCCTTGACTATCGAACAGTCGGCGAACACAAGTTTTACCACTTCTATTGCTCTCAAGATTAAGGAAGAATTTAGAATTTTTTTCACCTTTCTCATACCAGGTTGCTTTAGATCGAATGATTTTACCCTGAATAATATAGTCATAGAGAGACTCATATTCCTGTTTCGACCGCTCTAATTCTGCAGAGGTATCTTCAGACGGCGATGCGGTATATTTCATTTCACAATTTTTTACTTTTTCTTCTGCTTCAGCCAAGCGAGCTTTGCGTTTTTTACTTTTACTCTTACTGTAGCGAATTGTTACTTGTCTTATTCTGTATTTAATTAGGTCCCATAAGACACGTTTGTCAATGACATCTGCAAATTCAGCAAGCCAAATAGGATATTGTGATGTTATCATACTAACATATTCCTCATCGTTGAGAAGACTGGAGTTGAATTTCCAGTACGATGGCCCAAAAGGTCTATCTTTGAAGCTGTTTAGATTAAGGATTATGGCTGAATGGTCTGACTTAATTGCAGGAATAATATTAGTTTTAGAGATGTAATCTTGAATAGAGTCACTTATAAGCCAGTAGTCTAAGCGACGCTTGATGGGAGGGTTTTTTTGAGACCAGGTGAATTGCTTGGTTTCGGGGTTTTGTAATCGCCATATATCGATCAGATCATGTGCGAGCATGAGTTCTTTAATGTTTTGGACTGAAGATTTGGTAACCATCCTTCCTCCTAAATTATCAAGAGCCGAATTAAAATGAACGTTAAAATCACCACCCAATATAATATTGTAACTGGAATCTGTATTCATATCTTCCAAAACTGATGATATTATTTCGAAAAAGTCGCATTGCTCTGAGCATTTTGTAGGCGCGTATAAATTAAGTAATAAGAAGGGCGCTTCCTGGACAAGAGCTTGTATAGCGACAAAACGGCCGTGAATATCTTCTTTCAAAGATATTAGATCAAATTGAAGTGTCTCACTAATAAGTACAAGAACTCCTCTACTGTGGTTGGAGCCGTGAGAGTAAAACATTTGTCCCCTGTACTGAAATTTCCATTCGTTGACAACTTCCGGTGTGCTGTATGTTTCTTGTAGGAACGCAATATCTGCTTTTTGTTTTTCAATCCAAGTAAAAATTGATTTTCTCTTATAAAAGTCACGAATCCCTCGAGCATTCAAAGAAACCATCTTAAAATCTACCTCCGCCGCTTCGAAGTTTTGACAATAATACAAGTGAATAGAGTGACAACGACTAAGAACATTATAAGTGAGTAAAGGCGAAAGAGAACATACCTATGCGCAGTTCGAGTTGAAATAACAAGATCAAAGTCAACAAATATTCCCCAAAGGGAGGAACATAAATAAAGATTCAAGAAGTAATTACAACACAAAAAAAACACATATAATATACTTGGACATTCTACTCACCAACAGCCCCAAAGCGCGATGTGTGGGCATCCTATTAACTCTTACCGAGTGGCGTGCTAGATGGTATGCTCCATCGAGGTGGCTTCTTATTTACAAAAGCATATTTCGACCAGCCTATTTATTAACATATCATTCTACGAGGTGTGTTCTATTAGGTGCTATCTAATTTGAATTGAAACAAAAGTTGTTTCTGGCAAAATTAAGAAATTATCATAGCAGAAAAGAAAACAAAAAACAGTACTGAAGTCAGAAAATCTATGAAATAGGTTCGTCCGGAGCAATATATTTACCATTTACAAAACGTTTGTCCGGTTGTGACTTGCTGAAGCGAGCAGAGAAACCATTCTTCTTTGCTTGCTTTAACTTTTCTACTTGCTTCTTCCTCAGGTCGTACAGATCCTTCGGCAGGTCATCGTACACATACAAATCTTTCTCTTTTAGTCCTGGATTAGCGCGGGCTTGACTCAAAACTTCTTCTCGGTCGCTAAACCTCAGAAATCTGGCGATGATGAGTCGCGGACCCTTCCAACTCGGCTTCCCCAGCCGGTGAATTCTTTGAAATTCAATACGGTCTCGCGGATTGGCAATTTTTAGTTCTTTCTCCAGGAACTCGTATACTAGCTCTTTAGTGTTTTCCATCTGTTGACCTTCAGGAATATTTTCCGGTATTCCAGCAAACTTCAAGTTCTCTCGCCTGCTATAGGCCTCCAGATACAGAACTTGCTTTCTTAGTTCTTCGGTATCAAACTGGGCTTTCTTAGTGTCGCGCTTGACGTCAGAAAGTTCTGTTTCATTAAATTTTGCACCTTCCTCGAGTTCGTTGACCCTCGTCTCGGTCTCACTGGTCTTCTTCTTCAAAGTTAAAACGTCCTTATCGAGACGGCCGACAGTTTCTTCAATGCTGGAGATAGAGGCAATCACGCCGTCCAGGCGTTTTTCAATTGTATCAAGTTTCTCCAACTTAGATAACGCCAAATCCATCTTCGTGGCTAAGTCTCCAGCCATGTCAAGAGCGGTAATCGCTTCGTCGTTCTCGCTAACTTCGCAGAATTCTTCTTCTCGTGTCCTTTTTTCCTCCGGAGAAGACTTAACACTGTTAGGTGAAATCAAACTGACTTTTCTTTTACCAGATAGTGCAGGGCTGTCCATAGGCTAGGATAATTTGAGCGATAAATTTCGAGAAACCCGAGGAGATTTAAAAGGCACGTCTACTAAAGAAGATTAATCTTCTAAAGAAGATTAAGCGTAATTTGCCTCTTGCAGAGCGCAAACTGTATTTTAACGCACTAATCAAGCCGATAATACTGTACGGATCATGCGCATGGAGCGCTTCGTCAGAAGAGAATGTCAAACGTGTTTCTAAACTGCAAAAGCGAGCAGCTCGAGTAATTTTAGATGCTGATACCGGAGAAAGGAGTGAGGCCCTATTTAGGCGGCTAGACTGGCTTCCGCTGAAGGACGAATTAAATTCTCAAATGAGTAGCTTAATATTTACGCGCATCAACAATGAAGACCACTGCCCCAGCTACATTACGCAACTGTTACCCAGGAACTCGGACCGACATAGTAGAACTAGTCGATATGGGAAGTATAACTTGGTGTGTCCTTATTATAATAGGGAAACAGAAGGGGGTCGTTCCTTTCAAGTTCGGGCAACAAAACTTTGGAACAAAATCCCTCTAGACGTACGTAAGAAGAACACTATTGGCTCTTTTAAGTCTGCACTTAAAAAATATTTCTCAGCTTTTTAACCCCTAGCTTGATTTATTTTTTACTCATGTACATATCTCTTTCTTTCCTTTCCCATTTTTAGCATTTTAGTCTTTGTAGTTTGAAGTAGTAGATAAATAAGTTGTATTTTTAATTTTTAATTTTTAATTATTGTACCTTAAGCAAAATTTTAGAGTTTTTTAGTTTTTGTAATTAGCATAATTTTAGATAAACTAGTTGTATCTTAAATTGTAATCGTTTTTTTAGAACAGAGGGCCACAGGTTTATCAGTATTTTCTGTCACGTGCTACCCTCTTTAAATAAAGTTGCTATCTATCTATCTATCTACTCGGCAGCCATTCCTCACAACTATTTGTTTTCTTGTAGTTTCCTATTGAAAAGAGAAATTGTTAAGGTGTCGATAACTGTTTCTACAGTAAGCTGTTGATATCTTGTCTATAAATATAAATAACTATAAATCCTGTTACTTACGTTTAAAGCCCTTCATAACAAGGCACTTGAATATATCAAAGATCTTTTAGTCGTGTATAATAAACCTGGCCGCTCGTTACGCTCATCTTCACACAAACTGCTGGTCATTCCGCCAACCAAATCAAAACCCGGTGATAGGTCATTTGAGATATTAATACCAGCACCCAATCTTTTGAACTCTATGCCAGGCAGCATACGTTTAGCAAGAACTTAAACATGTTTTAAAAGTTTAGTTAAGACATTCCTTTTTAAAAAGTGCTTTTCTTGAATGTCTCAATTTTAAATTTTTATCATTTATTTTCTCGATAATATTCTATATATTTATTATGTAAGAGCATAGAGACTAACTTACTTATTATTATTATTATTATTATTATTATTATTATTCCCTAGTTTGTCGAGGCCCATATAGTCAAACTGCCATCTAGACAAAATTACTATTGATCTGTAAGTAATGCCATCACATATTTGTAACGTTTGTTGTAGCGACATGCAGTTCTCCACGAATGATAACGACAATGACGTGAGGAGTGGCAACTGTGCCCAGCTGTTCAAAGGAGCTTGGTGGTAGAGGTCTTGTCACCAGTCCAATCTCAACGGTTTATATCTTGACGGATCACATTCTTCCTATGCTGATGGAGTCAACTGGTACAAACGCACTGAGATGAAAGTAAAGCCGAATTCTCTGCAGTGATGCTTTGGTTAGTTCTTCTTCCACTGACTATGTGACGAAGCGGCTTTCATCGTCATCACTTGTTCCTCTTCCGGATTTTACAGTCCTACAATATTCGCATAGCTTACAAAGCTTAGTGACGGCTTTAACTCACAAACATTAAAGACAGGGACGAAGTTAACCACAAGACAGGGAGGGGTTCATAAGATCAAATACTCCGACTGCCAGGCCTCCCACATCGGAGAGACTGGTAGAAACCTTAACAAAAGACCGAATGAACACGAACGATCGACAAGAAATGCTGATGTAATAATCGCATTTCTGAACATCATCGACTTACTAACCACAAAATAGACCGCCCCCCCCCCCCCCTCAATGCTAACATGCAGTGCAAACTATTTTCAACGACTGACACTAGAAAGCTGGTACACTAACATAGAACAAATGCCTCGAAACAGCTGCCGAGATGTTAAAAACAACGTATTTATGACATAAACAAAACCGACGAACCGATCTCAAACAAAACGACTTATTTTGATTAACAATACATGGATGAAATTTATTTCACCTGACAAATCACTGTTAAAGAACCTTACATAAGCATTACAGCCAGTAACATCGGAGGAAAACTGACCAATCAGTTTCAACGGACCAGACTTATAACACCATCGACTTGCAAACACTTGACTTTGAAGTGATTTCCCTGAAGGTTATCGAAATGTCAGCAACTAACAACAGCTATTTTCTGTCACAGTCCCTCGCTCAAGATAAAACTACTTATACCTCTGGTTTCAAACAATTCACTTTTTATTGGTTTAACTTCTGTTATGTGCCACCCTCAGTAGATAAAGTTTGATTTACTGTCAATTTGAGTTTGCCACAAAACATTGGACAAAATTGTTAAATTTACAAACATTCCTGTATTTAGGAGTGCATAAGATCCTTTGCAGGAGATGGGCACGTGGCAGTTAGGATGCACGAAACGCTCCCTTATCAAGGGCTAACAACCCTTACATGCGTACTAAAAAAACCACTGACAGTGCTACTCTCCGATCACTCCTTTAATGCATCTTACGTTGGAGCATGGCATTTTAACTAAGTCATTACTTATATGGTTACATAATCACCTTCAATTATTTATTTATTTTTGTTCTTCAGCAATATCATAAGAAGTTTGTTAAACTTTGAAGATGATGCATGTATCACATAGTAATCACAAACTCAATTTTTGTCATAGTCCTTTATTTATAGACGGTAGTTTTGATGAACAATGTGTCCCCATATCATATTCTCGAGAAAGCATTAGAAACAAAAGATATCGAAGACTTCGTTCATACCTTTATTTGAGACTTTAAAGATCCTGACCTTCGATAATAATTTTCTTGATTTCCATTGTATTAAACAGACAACAATATTGAGAAAAAGCCGTAAACCACTCCAGTATTTATGCTACCAGGGAGCCTATTTTAAGTTGCGTTAATTAATTAACGTTTCTTTTTCCGTGAGAAAACAGACATGGGGCCATTACTAAGCACGCATGGGAAAACAAACCATCATTGATCTAATCCAAATATAGAATTAGCCGCTTTTGTTTACTGAAGAATGAAATAAACCCCTTGGGCCCTTGAAGTTATGCGACAATTAACGTAGAGCGACAAATGAAGCCATCAGATATATTTTAATGAACTCCAACGCAATATCATTTTGTTCTAATATAGAACAATATCAGTACATGTAATGCTTTATTGCTTACTTACATAATGCACCGTCACGGATCTGTAATTAATAAAGTTCACAGCAAAGCGTGATGCACTCATAGTTTACTTGAGAAATGCCATAATTTAACGACATTCTAAGAAGATACACAGGACTGACATTTTGGCAAGAACGAATTTTATTCCTTCTTGTTTGTTGTGTACCAAACCAATCAATCTTTATTCAAATACAACCTGGAACGAACATCGTCATCACCTATATTAGTGGCGTGAAAATGCACATATCGGTTAGAAGTGAATTTACTGCAGTACCACTATGTTTCTTTTAACTTTAAAAAATGACTTACTTGACTTATACCCTTTCGCTCCTGGTGGAGCATAGGTCCTCGGAAACAATTGCTCTCCACCGTGATCTGTTCTGTGCTGACCTTTCCAACTGCCACCAGGTGTAGCCAGCATTTTTCGCCTCGTTGTCTACCGTCCTCCTCCAGCTGTTTCTGGGACGGCCTCTGCTCCTCTTCCCCTGTGGGTTCCATCTCAGTGCCTGCTTGGTGACATTGCAGTTGGGTTTCCTGAGGGTGTGCCCAATCCAACCCCACTTTCGCCTTCTTATTTGGATGTTGATCCTTTCCTGCTCAGTTGTTGTCCATAGTTCTTCATTTGTTATGACCTCTGGCCAGTGGATGCCCATGATGGACCTCAGGCATTTGTTGATAAAGGTCTGCAGTTTGGTGGAGTTTGCTTTTGTTACTCTCCACGTTTCAGAGCCGTAAAGGAGGACCGACTTTACGTTGGTATTAAATATCCGTAGTTTGGTCTTTCTGGAAATCACTTTTGATCTCCAAACCGGTGTCAAGATGGCAAATGCAGTTCTTGCCTTTCCGATCCTCACTCGTATGTCCTGATCAGATCCACCGTCCTTGCTGATGTTACTTCCAAGGTACGCAAAGTCCTCCACCTCATCGATTTCATCCTCAGCTAGTTCTATTCTTTCTACATTCCTGGTGTTTACCCTCATCACCTTCGTCTTGGATTTGCTGATCCTAAGGCCCGTCTGCATTGAGATTTTTGCCAGTCTTGTTAGCTTGGATTGCATGCTCCTGTGGTTATGTGAGAGAAGGGCGATATCGTCGGCGAAGTCAAGGTCTTCTAGCCGGGTCGTGAGTGTCCACTGAATGCCATCCTGATGATTTTCTGTCGTCCTCCGCATTATCCAGTCGATGACAAGTAGGAACAAGAAGGGCGACAGCAAGCAACCCTGGCGCACTCCAGTGAGCATCTCAAACAGTTCTGAAAGAACTCCATTGTGGATGACTCTACAGGTGCACTTCTCATAGGTCTTCTGTATAAGAGTGATGTATTTGTCTGGGATGCCATAGTGGCGTAGCAGCTTCCACAACACTTCCCTATCAACGCTGTCGAATGCCTTCTCATAGTCCACAAAGGTTGTATAAACAGGAGAGTTCCACTCTAAAGACTGCTCCAAGATGATCCTCAGGGTAGCAATTTGATCTGTGCATGACCTATCTTTCCTGAACCCAGCCTGTTCTTCCCTCAGTCGTTTGTCTACCTCTTCTTTCAACCTCTCCAGAATTACCCTATTTAGTACTTTTCCGGCTGTTGACAGCAGCATGATGCCTCTCCAGTTCTTACATTCCTTCAGATCTCCTTTCTTTGGAAGTTTGATTAGGTAGCCTTCTTTCCAATCATCTGGTATCTCGTTCGTTTCCCAGATCTTGCCAAACAGTTCATACAGCATTTTGGTCGAGGTGTTTATATCTGCCTTGATGGCTTCTGATGGTATGCCATCGAGACCAGCTGCTTTTCCATTCTTCAGTTGTCTGATGGCTCTTTTGATCTCTGCTTCATTTGGCTTGTTCTCACTGACCTGCAAAGGTGTGTCGGCTGGTTGCATGTGAGGCATCTCGCTTGGCGGAGGTCTATTGAGTAGTTCTTTGAAATGTTCTGCCCACCTTTTTCGCTGTTCTTCCTGATCAGTGAGCAGCTCTCCGCTCTTGTCTTTGACAGGTCTGTCCGGGATCTTTCTATCACCTGCCAGTTTCTTCGTGATGGAATATAGCTCTTTTGCATCACCTCTGCCTGATGCCTCCTCTGCCTGTCGTGCAAGGTCTTCTACAAAGTTCCTTCGGTCATTTCTGATGCTACGTTTAACTTCCTTATTGACCTCTGAGTATCTGATGCGAGCTTCTGTTGTCTTAGCTCGTGTCCTGCTGTGATTCAACGTCTCCTTCGCCTTCTTCCTTGCTTCTATCTTCTTCAGGGTGTCCAGACTTAAGAATGTCTTGTGCTGTTTGCGCTCTCTTCCCAGCGTTTCCTCGCATGTCTCCTTCCATGCATTTTTATGCCCTGCCACATTTCGTTGACTGTTCTTTGGTTATCCCTTTCCTCCCGATGCTCTTCATTTTCCTGAAGGCTTGCCAACACTTGGTACTTGTTGGAGATGGTGAGCTGGAATCTGTTCTTTATCCCATCATCCTTCAGCATCCTGATGTTGTACTTATGGCTTATCTTCTGCATGCCAGTGTTATATCTCTTCAGCTTCAACCGGCATTTGCCTACAAGAAGGTGGTGATCTGAAGCAACATCGGCCCCTCTCTTTGCTCTAACATCAAGCAATGACCTTCTGAACTTAGATGATATGCAGATATGGTCAATCTGGTTCTCGGTTCTGCCGTCTGGAGAGACCCAAGTCGCCTTGTGTACTCTCTTGTGTGGAAAGACGCTTCCGCCAATGACAAGCTTGTTGAAGGAGCAGAAGTCAGCAAACAGCTCTCCGTTTTCATTCATTTCACCAATACCATGCTTTCCCATAACTGTCTCAAAACTTGTATTGTTGCTCCCCACCTTTGCATTAAAATCCCCAAGCAACAATATCAAGTCCTTTCTAGCTATTCTGACTATGACACCTTGCAGCCTCTCATAGAAGTCAGTCTTTACTTCATCATCCGCTTCATTTGTCGGCGCGTAGCACTGAATGAGGGTGGCTTTTCCGATCTTAGTATGAAACCTTGCTGTTATTATCCTGGAGGATACTGGGTTCCATCCTATGAGTGACTTCGCAGCTTGTGGAGTCAGCATAAATCCAACACCCTCTGTGTGGGGAGCATTTGAGTCCTCGTGGCCTGAGTAGAGGACAGTCTGCCCTGTTGACAGCCTTATGCAGCCTGACTCGATCCATCTCGTCTCACAAAGGCCTAAGATTGACAGATTGTAAGTGGTCATCTCAGCAGCAATCTGAGCAGCTTTACCTGCTTCGTACATGGTCCTGACATTCCACGTGCCAAATAGTGTGGTTGTCTTTGGGGTAAGGAGAGGGTTCGGCATCACTGCTTCCCTTCGGCTTTCACAGCGGTGCTTCATACAAGCCCCTGAAGGGGCATTCTCTCCTACAAAGACAGATGTGATTTCGTGCATGTTTCTCGTGGTTTCTGTAATCCTTGATATCCATTTGATGGGTGATTGGCCCTTCAAACTTCACCAGAACCCCGTTAGCCAGGCATTTTCAGGGTTCCGTGCAGGCCTTCATGGCTACCGTAGCGGCTCGGAGGAACAAATCCTCCACCATACTTCGCCCTGGACGGCAATCCCCTACTTTCCTGTTACCAGCTACCACGACGAGGACGAGGGGTTGGACTTTGGTAGTGAACTTTAAAAAATAAGAACACTTAAACATGCTCAAATCTTCGAAAATATTAAGAGCGTTAATCTCGGCCGAAAAATTAGACGTTCTTATATAAAAAAGAGTGTATGAGTATTAACCTATATTGTTTGTGACATTAAGTCTATTTCAGCATATTTCAGTAGTTCTTTTAAAATATGATCAAGCTTATTCCTTTTTTTTGTCACCGAAAGCAACCTTTTTCATAGTTTTCTCACATGCGATAACCTGGAAACACTTCCTAAAAAGAAAAATAATTATTATGTTGTCAGATACCAGCTGCCAAAATTATTATTGCGTTCTCTGAGAAGACAAAGCGCCTTTCTAATGAGCATAAAACAAGAAACTTGCAATACCAAATCGGTAAGCTAGAAACCCTAAAATGACCCGTTTGTTCACTATAAATGTATGTAAAACTGGAAAATCATTAAATGATATTAAATGACCATATCTTGGTATGGTCTACTGTTCAGGTTCGTCTGGCTCCTCTGGGTCATCTGCCACTGTATCATTGACGCATGGTCGTATTTGGAAAGTTGGATCCATATGGGATCGGACCCTTCTAATTCTTTTGTTTGTGGTGTCACGCCGTTCGCGCAGCCCCTCTCCGCTACTTTCTGGCTCGTCTACTATTGAATCATTAATACATGGTCGAGGTGGGAAAGTTGGATCTTCCATAGGGGATGGTACTCGTCTCATTCTTTTGGCGCGCATTTTATCGTTGACTTCATTGCATCTAAAGAAAAGAAACAACTTTTCGTCCGCTGCTAGGTAACCTGAGCTGTACTTTCTTTTCCAACCCTTGAAACCGCTTGGCGTTCCTGGAGCTGGAGCATGAAAAGTATAAATAAGTAAATCAGCAAAATGTCAACAAATCTACAGCTTATTGTTTACTGCCAAAGCGCGATACCCGCCTGGTTTGTGCAAACCCATTATGCAGGCAAGGGCTTCCAGTTCTGCCAAACTCTTTCGAGTGTTTAAATTAGAGTGTATTAAAATTCTTTTATAAAATTGTACATGTAACGGCATCATAACTGTGTTTACCTGCCTCGTGCGAAACATTTATTGTAGCTGTAATTACCAATAATTCTATACATTTTAACGGAAAAAACGGCAGCCTAACGATAACTGCAGTTGAAGTAAGTTACAAGTTCTTATGAAGGCAAGGATATTGCCAGACTCATTTTGATCAAACCCCGTTGTCTAAAGGATGAATAATGCTATTCACCCAATAAATCACTCTCCAGTTGAAGCATTGCACTGGATAGTGATTTATCCGGTGGATAGCGTTATCGGCCCTTGGAACAACCACGCCCTGATCCTTATCGTTATATGATTATAATGATTGAACCAAATAAATATGATTTGTAATAGCATGGTAACTGAACTGAGTGGAGTGCAATTTGGTCTGCTGAAATCATACGCGTGATTTCAGACCAAAATTTCACCACACGAAGTTCAATTACCACTTCATTACATCCATTTTGAAATCGCACAATTTAATCGCACAAATACAGGATTTTAGTCAGCACCAGTATTTTAGTGATCCGGTAGATAAAAAGATGCGATTTAGAGCAATAAATCGTGCGATTCGTGAATAACTCGCACTGCTGGGAGCCAGTCAGATTGCAAGGATCACCAGTGATTTCAAAAATGGATGTAATAAATAGAGAAAACAGTTTTTCTAACCCAGTGAAGACAAACGCCTTAAACAGTATCCGCGACTGCGAGCTTTGATGAAAAACCGGGAGATATCCAATGGGATGGGATTGTTTCGTTGAACCCGAGGGTCTTCAGAACTGTCCCGCGTCCCCAGATATCCTGGGCCAGGCTTTAGTTTTTCCTCAACGGACACAGCGTTAATAAGAGTGACTCCTAAAGCTGAGATGTACAGACTTACAGTGAGATGCATCTGCAAAGAAAAGAAAACAAAAACCCTCTGACAAAGCTAAACATGTAAGTGTAATGAAGGTTATCTTCATTTATTTAATTGAATTTATAAAATAAAGAAAATAGCAAACATAAACCTAAGATAAATTAAAAAAAAAAGATTGCAGAACGTTCGGTGAGTATGAATCCATTAAATTTTCAGTCCTACTATAGAGAGATGCAGGTAGTAGTAGAGTCTCAGGTATTAAAACAAAAGTATACATAGTTAATACATAAAGGTGCCATAAATTCTA